>JAVJIF010020782.1:0-60281 GCA_038442645.1 Agave tequilana | reverse complement strand
ATGACTGCTCCCGGCGTTGAAACCGTATATTGTAGTAGTGGTTGCGGACAACCTGTACAGCGGTATGCCGAGAAAGTAGAGAAGCCTTTTGGGGATGATGCTGAGTGCGGACCCCGGATCGACTTGTATTCTTTCAATGCACGTTGAACCGATATATCCGGTGTAATACAGAGGTCGATCATGCTTGTTGTCTTTGAGAAGCATATCTTCCGCCGTGAATGTAATAGCAGGCACCTTGGATTGTGTATGATGACATTCTGGGCAAGAAGACTGAACGTCATTGTTAGGGATCTCAGGCATGCATGTCAGAAAGGATTCTGAATTGGCTAGCGCCTCCCTGAGTGCTTCTCTTATTTCTTTCAAGAGGCGAAGGAGCTCGTGTATAGTGATACGAGCTGGGATATTGGCCAGCTGAGCCAATATGTCAAACCGAAAGGGCGTATCAAACCTTGGCCTGGTGGTTTCTTCAACACGTGGTCGAATCGTACCTCCTTAGGCCTCTCTTTTCCTTGGTTGGGATTGGAGTGGATGCTGGTACTTGTACTGACGTCGTTTGCTGTTGTGTCTCGTCAGTATACTTTTCATACTGCCTCAAGTATGATTTTTCGGATCGGGTGCCCGTCTGCTGAGACGTATCGGCTTGCGCCGTGCAAGCAAGCTTTTCCCCTTCTGAATCGCTGAGAGAAGCTGATGTAAAGTTCCCATCGTCTGGCAGGATAGAAATGACATTGCAAGATTTGCCCTTTGACTTGGGCTTCTTTGAA
This sequence comes from Agave tequilana, assembly GCA_038442645.1. Taxonomy (NCBI): domain Eukaryota; kingdom Viridiplantae; phylum Streptophyta; class Magnoliopsida; order Asparagales; family Asparagaceae; genus Agave; species Agave tequilana. The sequence continues at coordinate 59,517 of JAVJIF010020782.1, read as the reverse complement.
TCCCACTGCACGTCTTGGACGAGGTCTGGGTGTATCCACATGATTTCCTCTGTCTTCAATGTTAAGGGAACAAGACCCTTATTATCTTGAGCTGTAGCTGGAGGATGCTTGACGTCCAACCGTGGAGCGAGGACTAGATAATTCCGTCAGGAACTGTGACCTTGGAGTTTTGCCGAACTTGAGGGTCACCATATTGGCAGTGACTTTCTTCTGCTCCGTCTTCAACGTCAGAACCCCGGCATCGACCAGGGCTTGTATCTGTCCTTGAGGACATAACACTTATCAGTAGGATGATGGATCATCCTGTGGTAGAGGCAGTATTTAGGGTCGTTTGTGCGCCCTATCTCATTGGGACGCCGAGCATCTGGCAGTTTCATTTTGTTCCCTTTGTGGAGAAGATAGAATATCGTGACCACCTGATCGTCTTTGAAGGAGTACTGCTTTGGAGGGAACTTAGGCTCCTGATTGCTGAAGCCGCTCTTCTTGGCCTTCGGCTGCACATCTCCGGATAACTCCACAGACATAGTCTCTTTGCCTTTAGCTTGAGAAGATTGCGGTAGGTCGCTACGCCCTTTGTTGTTCATCCCCCACTTGCCTCTAGGGGCGGATGATTCGAACTTTTTAGCCGACTTCTCAACTATCTCTGCTTGTTCGACAATTCCTTCCAAGTGTGGGCTTTGACAGCCCCATGCGAACTTCCACTTGGTCTAAGAAGTTGTGTCTGCATGTCTGTAAGAGCATGGGTAGTGGCATCCCTGCTGGGCACATCAAGGATAAATTTTGAACCGTTCAATGTAGTCACGGACAGATTCGCCCTTCCTCTGCACAGTGGAGAGGAGCTTGTCCATGGTTACTTCGGTATCGTCCTCATAGAAACAAGAGAGGAACCGAGTTTCCAGGTCGATCCAAGAGTTGATAGAGCCCGGGGGAAGACTTCAGAACCAGTCAAATGCCACCCCCTTTAAGGTGCCAATGAATAGCCTAGCCATGATGGCGTCATTGCTTATAACATTACCAGTCTGAGACCGGAAATAGTAGATGTGCTGATTTGGCGAGCTCTTTCCGTCATAGGTATGCAATGTTGGTGGTTTGAACTTTGGTGGATATGGTACCGAATCCCACTCTGGAGGATAAGGACGGACTGCCCCTACCCTCTTTAATTCATCCCTCTGAGTTAGGGGGACGCGATTTGAGCCTGGAGGCCCTTAAGGACTTCGGCGTCTAAGGAAGAACCCTCCTTGGATTTCTCCGGCTTGGTTGCTCATTGCTGAAGTGTTCCTCCTCATCGTGATTGCTCCCGACATCATTGTTATTCCGGTTACTGAGGAGTTGAGCAAGCATCTGTTGAATATTGTCCAAGGCTTCTTGCTGAGTTTTGGAAGTTTGCTCTTGAGCTTCCAGGCGCCGACGAAGGTCGTCGTTAACATTATCAGCCATATTGACTGATGCTCTGCCCGTTCGCACCGAGCTAACTGTCGCCGAAGAGGCGTATCCACTATCTTCATCTTCTTCGTCCGATGATTGGAGTGATCTCCTGGGCTCTGGCGAGGCTAGGGCCGTCGAGGAAGAAGGCTGTTCATAAGTGTAGGTATCGCCACCCTGGATCTGGTGTTTCAGAAAACAACTTTTTCATGCATCAAGACTTCGCCTAAGCCTGGCCGTAATCTGGATCTGGAGACTCTCGTCCTCTTCCGGTCATGTTGACGGATACGGAGGCTGGATCTCGTGAGGTGCTCCTTTTGCGGTGTTTCCTCGGGGCCTATACCGATAGCCGATAAAAAACTGACCGTCGTCTTGGAGGCGTGGCGGGGATTGGTCCCAGCCGGCAATGGACCGAGTGGAGTGTCACCAGCTGACATCCCACTTGTTGACAATAGGGGGAAGAGGTTTGTCTATCCGTCAACAATTCCCTCGAATCAGACCCGGTTGGGTCTCTGCAATCGAGCGCAAAGGCTCTTTTGGATCGCACATAGGACGATGTCCTGCTTCTTTTATCCCTGCAGATGGGATTAGCACCGAATAGTGCTTTGGTTCTAGCTTCGCCATCAGGCGTGAGCTTAGTGCTTGACGCACTGGAAAGCGGAGCACGCTGTGGTGCTTTACCCGCTATGCTGCTGCTGCGAAGACAATTAGCCTTAGATAGTACTTTGGCTTCAGCTTCGCGGTAATGGACCCTGCGCGTACGCTGTGGTACAATAGCTTCGCTCGTGAGAACGAGGTCGGCGCGAGGCATTGCTGCTCTTAATTGGACGACGTATGATTGTCGTCGTAACTTTATGATTGGAGCAGACAGACATCCTGCCTTTTTCTTCGCGAGAGAGGCGCGGTTTAGGCGTAGCTACGCCTGAAGCTTCGGTTGGAGACTTCTTTTTAGTCTTCCATACCCGCCTTGACAGAGGAGACTTAGGTTCGCAAGGAACCTGATTAGCCACACGCGAGGCTAAGGGTGTTGGCAGAATTTTGCTTCCGGTTTCTGCTTTGAAACCTTCCTATGCTTCCGTGCTCGAAGCATTGGGCCACCCCCAGAGAGGACTTCTTCAAATCTTCCTTGATCGAACTGAACCACCAAGTTCTCACAAGTAAAGGAATCAGACTGCGGACGTGCTTCCTTGTTGCGCCAATAACCGCAGTAGGTTCGCAGAGAACCTTTTCTGTCTCCGCAGAGACTTTCCTTGAAGATTTAGCCAGAGGGGCTCTGGCTGCACCAGCTTTTCTGAATTCAGAGTTAGACCCGAAGGTCTGTTCGTCGCGTTGCGACACTTGATTCTCGGCATTGGAGAATTTCTTCCCCAGCGAGTCGCCATCTTGTTTTCCATTATATTCGCAAAGGGGGAAAACTTACAATAAAAGGGTTGAGGAGCTAAATTACAAGTATTCTTAAAAAGACTACAAGTAGATCTCCTCAGAGATTCTAGAGAAGTGTGCCGATAGGAGTCTGGTCAGCGCGCGATCACTTTGTCCTTTTGACGATGCGAGCGATGAGATTCCCTTCTCGCCTAGTTCCAGGAATCAGAGAACAGAAGGTTGGTAGAACCCTCTTGCTGCTTCTCAAAATCGCCTTCAATTAGGAATTTCTTCTCGCCTGGTTCCGGAGATTCCTTGAGAAGAAGGACGATGTTAGGGTATCAACACCCTGGATAGAGAAAGCAATTCTCTAAAAGGTCTCTGAATTCGAGAGCGCACGGTGCTTTTTGAAGAAGTCTCTGCTTGTGGAGTCCTCTTGTGTATGTCTCTCTCTTCTTCTCTCCTTGTACCCCTGATGGGCTATTTATAGGGAGAGCAAGGTATAACCGTCCCTTGAAAATATGGAAACAGATTGAATCAAATCTGTTTAAATCTGGAAAGTAGCCTTGCTGCGAGGCTAGGATCAGCTTCTGCGAAGCTAGAATCGGCAGGTCGGTTGATCTTCTTGACCCTTTCCATATCGTTGGAGGATTTTCCCTAATCTTCTTACTCGTTTTAGAAGAGTCAGAGATTGTGGCAATCAACTGCCAAATTTGATCTCTGATTTGATCTTAATTCGATTTGATCTGATTGGATCCGATCTCATCTGGAGATTTGATTGGTCAAGGTTGACCATAGCAGACCAATGGCAGAGCTGGCCTCATTGAGCTCGTAGCGGAGCTAGAGGCAGCTTCTGGCGAAGTCCGAAAGAAATCCTTTGGCGGAGCTGGAAGTCCTCTGTGGCGAAGTTTGCGAGTTAGCTTCTTGGCGAGGCTTTGGATGGCTTCGAGGCGAAGTCAGGTGATATTAGCCTTTCAAGCGAGGCTATCCCTTTGGGCTCATGCGATGCTAAGTGTTAGCACCTTAGACCTGCTGAGGTCTGTTTAGAAACAATCCGGTTCACTGTCTGCTTGCTGGATCAGTGGAGTCAAGTTGCTTCCTTGTCCCTCGGAGATGGGTGAAAACTGGTCTTCAGCTCGTCTGTCACTTGTCTTTTGTAAATGTCAACAAGTTTAGACATTGTTCGGACCAATAAGAATCTTGTCTTTTTTAAGTGTCAGCAGGCCCACAAACAATCTCCTCACTCACTTACCCAAGCCTAACTAAAAATAAGTAGACGTTGGCCCTAGGGACATCTCGGACTCAATTAGGAGATTATCCTAAGGGGGAACGGTGTCAGAATTTGACTCCTGCTAAATCAGTGTCTAGGAAGGGGATTGAGGGCCGAAAGCCCGAAGATTGGTGGTTATTTAATTAAGGAACGTCTTTGATGGAAAACCTTCCACCAATCTTGCCCTGACCTGGCTGATTAGCTTGTGGTCAAAGTCTGCATTAGACCTCCCGTGGACAGTCTAACCAGTTAGAAGTCTTCTAGGTCATAGGTCTACCCTAACTTAGGTTAGCATTTTTTTTCTTTTTTGTTTGCTTATTTGTTTGTTTTTTGTTTGTGTTTTATTGTGTGATATGGCTTATAACAACAATTTTTCCAATTTTAATCCATATTACACACTAACCTCTTTTTCGGACATTACCAACCCGGCACATCCTAACTTTAACCAACCTAGTGTGCCGGAGTGGTCTTATCCGAATGAATATAACCCATGCCCCCCATCTTATGACCATAATTTTCACAACACTTTCAACTCTTCACAGAGTCCATGGGATTCACCTCCCCCGAGTCCAATGTTCAACCAACTTGTCCTCCTTATCCACCTTGTCCACAATATTTCCATGATTCATACTCAGATCCACCAGTTCATAATAGAAAACCATCTATTTTGGAAATGATGAGTATGCATGAGTCTAAGAAACAATCACATCAATCTTAGACATGATGATACGTGAGTCCAAGCAACAATCGCAGAATCTGACTGACTCACAATTTCATCACGAGTGTCACAACAACACTTCATCTTTTCAAGTCCAATCACAACAAAATGATGCACCAATTGACTATGAAAAGATGCTTGAAGCCATGACTCAGGCTAGAATCGCTCGTGATCATGAAATAGATATGATGGTTCTGTTGACACTTAAAAAAGACAAGATTCTCATTGGTCCGAACAATGTCTAAACTTGTTGACATTTACAAAGACAAGTGACAGACGAGCTGAAGACCAGTTTTTACCCACCTCCAAGGGACAAGGAAGCGGTTTGGACTCCACTGATCCAGCAAGCAGAACAGTGAACCCGGATTGTTTCTAAACAGACCTCAGCAGGTCTAAAATGCTAGCATTTAGCATTACATTAGCCCAAGGAGATAGCCTCGTGTGAGAGGCTAACATCATCCAGAGCATCGCCAGGAAGCTAACTGACAGCTTCGCCGAAAAGCCTCTTTTCGGACTTCGCCAGGAATTGCCTCTAGCTCCGCTATGAGCTTCAAAGCGGGCAGCTCCGCCATCAGCCTGCTATGGTCAGCCTTTGACCAATCAAATCTCCTGATGAGATTAGATCTAAGCTAATCAAATCCAATCAGGATTCAAATATGGCAGGTGATTGCCGCAATCTCTTGACTCTCTTGAAACGAGTAAGAGGATCAGGGAAAATCCTTCAACGATATGGAAAGGATCATAACAAATCGGAAAGATCAACCGACTTGCCATTTTCTAGCTCCGCGGAAGCTATTCTAGCCTCGCAGCAAGGCTACTTTCCAGATTCAAACAGATTCGGTTCAACCTGTTTCCATATCTTCAAGGGGACAATTATACCCTTGCTCTCCCTATAAATAACCCGCCATGGGTACAAGGAAAAAAAAAGGAGGAGGGGATCGCAGAGGAAGGAGCCATCAATCGCCTTCTGATCACGAGAATCGATCAATCAACTTCTTCAACTGAGGCTTCTTCATAACGCACCGTGCGTTTTCGAATTCAGAGACCTTTTAGAGAATTGCTTTCTCTATCTAGGGTGTTGATGCCCTATCATCGTTCTTCTTCTCAAGGAATTTTCGAACCAGGCGAGAAGGAATTCCTAATTGAAGGCGATTTTGAGAAGCAGCAAGAGGGTTCTATCAACCCTCTATTCTCTGATTCCGGAACCAGGCGAGAAGGGAATCTCATCGCTCGCATCGTCAAAGGGACAAAGTGGTCGCGCGCTGACCAGACTCCTATTGGCACATTTTCCCAGAATCTCTGAGGAGATCTACTGTAATCTTTTGAGAATACTTGTAATTTAGCTCCTCAAACTTTTATTTGTAAGTTTTCCCTTTTTTGCAAAATTAATGGAAAACAAGCTGGCGACTCCGCTGGGGAACGTATTCTCCTCTGCTGAGAATCAAGTGTCGCAATGCGACGAACAGACCTTCGGGTCTATCTCTGAATTCAGAAAAGCCGGTGCAGCCAGATCTTCTCTGGCTAAATCTTCAAGCAAAGTCTCCACGGAGACGGAAAAGGTTCTCTGCAAACCTGCCGCAGTTCTCTGGCGCAACAAGGAAACAGGTCCGCAGCCCAGATCCTGCACTTTTGAGAACCTGGTTATCCAGATCGATCAAAGAAGATTTGAAGAAGTCCTCTCTGGGGGTGGCCTAATGCTTCGAGCACGGAAGCACGGGAAGGTCTTCATGACCAAGGTTTCAAATCAGAAACCAGAGGCAGAATTTTGCCAACACCCCACAGCCCCGCTGGTGGCTATTCAGGTTCCTTGCGAACCTATGCATCCTCTGCCAAAACGGATATGGAGGCCTAAACAGAGGTCCTCTGCTGAAGCTTCAGGCGTAGCCACGCCAAATCCGCGCCTCTCTTATGAAGAAAAAGGCAAGATGCCCGCCTGCGCCAACAATGCTGCCAACCATAAAGTCAAGAAGGCAATCATACCGTCGCCTAGAGCAGCAATGTCTACTGCTAGCCCTGTCTTCACAAGCAAGGCTATTGTACCTCGGCATACTCATCGGGTTTACAGCCGCGAGGCTAGAACCAGAGCACTATGCGGTGCTGATCCTTTCCGCAGGAATAAGGGGAACGATGCGTTGTCCCATATACCAGATTGTTCAGGCCCCTACAGGGCCGACCTGCGAGAATTCTTGGCGGACAAGCGGAGATTGAAGCATTTCCAGACTACTTCCTCCTGTCTTCGACGATGTGACTGCCAGTTGGTGATGGTCCATTCTATGGAGTGTCGGTTACGACCGACCCTCGCCACTTCTCCATACCGGCGATCAGTCTTTGATCGACTGTCTGCGCGCGTCCCGATAAGGCATCCCAAAAGGAGCGGGCCACCGGATCCAGCCTCTGCATCCGTCAACATGACCGGAAGGGGGCGAGAGCCGCGCGGAAGAAGTCAAGCCTCTGACGACACCCCTTTCGGCTCCCCAGATCCAGACTACTGCCCAGGCTTAGGTGAAGTCTTGGTGCGTGAAGAAGGTGTTTTCCGAAACACCAGGTCTAGGGTGGCAATACCCTATAACTATGAACAGCCTTCTTCCTCAAAGACCCTGATCTCGCCACAGCCCAGACGATCACCCCAATCATCTGATGGAGAAGATGGAGACAGCGGGTATGCCTCTTCAGCAACAGTCAGTTCTATACGGACGGACAAAGCATCAGTCAATATGGCCGAGAACGCCAATGACGACCTTCGTCGGCGTTTGGAAGCTCAGGAGCAGACCTCTAGAACTCAGCAAGAGGCCATGGACAATATTCAACAGATGCTAGCTCAGCTCCTCAACAACCGGGATGACGATACTGGGAGCAATCATGACGAGGAGGGACACCTCAGCAATGATCCGCCCAAAACGGAGAGATCTAAGGGAGGCTCTTCCCCGAATGCCGAAGTCCTTAAAGGCCTTCAAGCTCAAATTTCATCCCTGGCTCAGAAGGATGAATTGAAGAAAGTGGGGGTAGTCCGTCCTTACCCACTGGAATGGGATTCGGTGTCATATCCGCCAAAGTTCAAACCACCAACGTTGCATGCATATGATGGTAAGAGCTCGCCCAATCAGCACATCTACTATTTCCGTCCCAGACCGGTAATGTTCTAAGCAACGACGCCATCATGGCTAGGTTGTTCATCGGCACCTTGAAGGGGTGGCATTTGACTGGTTTCGCAGTCTCCCCCCAGGCTCTATCAATTCCTGGATCGACCTGGAAACTCAGTTCCTCTCTCGCTTCTATGAGGATGATACCGAAGTGACCATGGACAAGCTCCTTTCTACCGTGCAGAAGAAAGGCGAATCTGTCCGTGAATACATTGAGAGGTTCAGAAATCTATCTCTGATGTGCCCAGCAGGGATGCCTTTACCCATGCTCTTACAGACATGCAGACACAACTTCTTGGATCAAGTAGAAGTTCGCATGGGGGCTGTCAAAGCCAATACTTGGAAAGAATTGGTCGAACAAGCTGAGATAGCCGAGAAGTCGGCTAAGAAGTTCGAGCCGTCCGTCCCTAGAAGCAAATGGGGTACGAACAACAAAGGGCGTAGCGATCTCCCACAGTCTTCCCAAGCTAAGGGGAAGGAAATTATGTCCGTCGAGCTGACCGGGGACATGCAGTCAAAGGCCAAGAAGAGCAGCTTCAACAATCAGGAGCCCAAGTTCCCTCCTAAACAGTACTCCTTCAGAGATGATCAGGTGGTCACGATATTCCATCTGCTCCATAAAGGGAATAAGATGAAGCTGCCAGATGCTCGGCGTCCTAATGAGATAGGGCGCACAAATGACCCCAAATACTGTCTTTATCATAGGATGGTCCATCATCCTACTGACAAGTGCTATGTCCTCAAGGACAGGATACAAGCCCTGATTGATGCCGGCGTCCTCACACTAAAGACGGAACAAAAGAAAGTCACTGCCAATATGGTGACTCTTGAGTTCGGCACTGCCCAGAAGGTCACAGTTCCTGACGGGACCTATCCAGCCCCGATGCCGCGGTTGGAAGTCAAGCATCCTCCAGCCATGACTCAAAACAACAAGGGCCTCGCCCCTTTGACATTGGAGACAGGGGAAGTTATATGGATACACCCCGACCTCGTCCAAGACATACAGCAGACGTCGAAGGACTCCAGCAAAAAGGGCAAGTCTTGCAATGTCGTCTCTGTTCTGCCAGACGATGGTAATCTTACTTCGGCTTCCCTCAGCGATTCTGAAGAAGAAAAGCATGCCTGTACAGCGCAGGCAGATGCGCCTCAACAGACGAGCACCCGGTCTGGAAAGTCATACCTAAGGCAGTATGACAAACCTACTGACGAGGTACCACGGCAAACAACGTCAGTACCAATGCCGACATCCACTCCAGTCCTGACCAAAGGGAGGGAAAAACCTAAGGAGGTGCGATTCGACCAGGTGTTGAAGAAACCACCAAGCCAAGGGCTAGCCACGCCCTTTCGCTTTGATATATTGGCCCACTTAGCCAATATCCCGGCTCGTATCACAATACACGAGCTCCTTCGTCTCTCTAAAGAGACAAGAGAGGCACTCAGAGATGCGCTAGCCAACTCGGAGTCCTTTCTGACATGCATGCCCGAGGTTCCTGATGATGAGATGCGCCCTTCCTGCTCAGAGTGCCATCACGCACAGTCAAAGGTACCTGCCATTACCTTCACGGCGGAAGATATACTTCTCAAAGACAACAAGCATGATCGACCTCTGTACTATACCGGATATATCGGTTCAACCTGCATTGAAAGGATACAAGTCGATCCGGGGTCTGCGCTCAGCATCATCCCCAAAAGGCTCCTCTACTTCCTCGGCATACCACTGTACAGGTTGTCTGCGACCACCACTACAATATACGGTTTTAACGCCGGGAGCAGCCATCCGCTTGGAAAGATTCGGCTTCGCTGCAGAATCGGAAGCCTGAAGTCAGAAGTGACATGCTATGTCATTGACGCGGACACATCATACAACCTGCTACTGGGACGACCATGGATCCATGCCAACTGGATCGTTCCTTCCACTCTTCATCAGTGCTTCAAGTATGTTGAGGATGATGCGACAGTACGAACTGTCTTCGCTGAGAAGCAGCCCTTCAAGGGGGTGGAAAACTATTTTACAGATGCTCTCCTATATCAAGAGGCTAGTGGAACGCCGGGAGAACCATTGCCAGACAGTGATGGAAGTGGCAATGAGGCGGATTCGGAATCCGAAATGGGCACGCCAGCCATTTTGATTGGCGAGCCAATAGTAGCATGCTTTAATAATCCCCGATGTAAGGTCCATTCTGATGAGGAAGGCGAATGGATGATTAATGATAATATTTCTTTTGATTATCCTGCGAGCATCGAGTCAACTAAATCCATCATGGATGGCTCTCTTCACATGCCCGTACATAAGCCAAGTTCGGCTACTACATCTGTGGAGGTTATAGAAGGGGCCACGCTGGTGATCCCTCCATCCAAACAAGGTCAGTTGCCGATAATCTTCGGTAGAACCCAGCCACGGAGACCTGTACCTACAGATTCAAGCTCGGACTCAGAAGCCCCACAGTTCTTCCATTATGCGCAACCGGCACGCCATATTATGGAGAAGATGGATATGACTTGAAGAAGGCAGGCAGCCTGAACTTCGGAAAGGGAAGACGCGGTCTGATGCGTAATGCTGTCCCGAAAGGGAAACCTGCAAATTACTATGATAGTACACGCAGAGGGTTGGGTTATGTTACACCCACATCATCAGTAACGGTTCAAGTCAAAGACGACGAGCCAATTCCATCACAGTCAGACTCATCTGTTGAATGGAACTCTGACATCAGCATAGGAGGAATGTTCAACGGTCTCACTGTGAATATGACCTCGGGCAGTCAATTGGAACCTGCGGAAGCTGCTGATGAGGAACCTTGGGCCCAGCAATTAAGCCTCCAATGGGAAAAGCGGTTCGAGCTGCGCGAGCCACCTACCGAAGACAAAGTGATCCAAGTCAACTTGGGCAGTCAAGATCACCCCAAGCCTATTTTCATAAGTGAAAGCTTATCACTTATCGAAAAGGAAGAATTGATAATGCTCGTAAAAGAGTATACAGATGTCTTCGCCTGGAGCTATGAAGACATGCCTGGACTCGATCCACAGGTCGCTATGCACCGTCTAAACATCAAGCCCGACGTTAAGCCAGTCAAGCAACAACAACGTCGGTTCCGCCCAAACATCATGGAGGCTATTGAAGCCGAAGTTCATAAGCTCATTGCTTGTGGCTTCATCTGGGAGGAACAACATCCAGATTGGGTGGCTAACATAGTCCCCGTCCTTAAGAAGAACGGCAAAATACGGATCTGCATCGACTACCGTGATCTCAATGCGGCCTGTCCCAAAGATGAATTCCACTGCCCATCACTGATGTCATGATTGACAACACATGCGGGTTCGAGAGGATGTCTTTCATGGACGGCTTCTCAGGGTACAACCAGATCAAGATGTATCCTGATGACGAGAAGCATACTTCTTTCCGAACGCCTTTGGGGGTATACTGCTACACTGTAATGCCCTTCGGATTGAAGAACGCCGGGGCAACCTACCAGCGGGCAATGAGCATGATCTTCCGCGATCATCTCCGGAAGACGGTGGAGTGCTATGTTGACGACATTGCTGTCAAAAGTCGCCGCAAAGATGAACATCTTCGCGATCTGAGGACGATGTTCAATATAATGCGGGCTCTTCAGTTGAAAATGAACCCGACAAAATCCTTTTTAGGAGTATCCAGCGGCAAATTCCTTGGGTTCATAATCACATCAAAAGGAATCCATCTAGACCCAGACAAAGTCAAAGCCATACAGGACATGCATCCACCAAGGAACCTCAAAGAGCTCAGAGGCTTACAAGGCAGGTTAGCCTATATCAGGAGATTCATAGCAAATCTATCGGGCCGTTGCCAACCATTTACCCGACTAATGAAGAAGGGTACTGCCTTCATATGGGATCAAGCTTGTCAAGAAGCTTATGAAGACATTAAGAGGTATCTCACAAAACCTCCAGTCTTGGTGGCCCCTACATCAGGGAAACCATTCTTGCTTTATGTGAAAGCCCTGGATTATTCCCTCGGCGCCCTCCTCGCTCAGAAGGACGACAATGGCCATGAGCAGGCCATTTACTATCTGAGTAGAACTCTCATAGGAGCGGAATCTCGCTACAATCCTATTGAAAAAGAGTGTTTAGCTCTCGTCTTCGCTGTCCAGAAGACACGACATTATTTGGTTGGCCAAACCATACATGTCATCTCCAGGGTAACCCTTTACGTCTTCTCATGACGAAGCCAGGGTCGTTGAACTCAAGGTTGGCTAAATGGGCACTGCTATTATCCCAATATGACATAACCTTTACCCCTCAAAAGGCGGTTAAAGGTCAAGCCCTTGCAGAGTTCTTGGCTGCGCATCCAGTCCCGGAACATTCAAAGCTTCACGAAGACATCCCTGATGAGGTCTTCGAATCTAATGCAACATCAGTAGAGGAAGTATGGCAGATGTTCTTTGACGGAGCATCGCGGATGGGCCCCAAAGGAAAGATTATCGCCGGAGTGGGGGTTGTGTTCATCTCCCCACAAGATCATATCCTTCCAGGGCGTTCTCCTTGACAGAGTCATGCTCTAATAATGTGGCGGAATACAATGCTCTGCTCATTGGCCTCCAGCTCGCCCACGGAATGGGGGTACGCTATCTTGAAGCTTATGGCGATTCAAAGCTGATCATTAGCCAGGTAAAAGGCGAATATGAAGTCCGCCATGAGGACTTGGTGCCTTACTATCATACAGCCATCGAATTGGCTAGCTTATTTGAAGGCTTCTACATCGGGCATGTGTCTCGATCTCAGAATACCAAGGCGGATGCTCTCGCTGCACTAGCGACGACGCTAGCCTTACCGGCCGACACAGAGTATCACCTCACAGTCGCAACCCGGCATCTCGTATGCTCCAAGTATATGCTAAAGATCCAAGAAGTCCATAATACCTCCGTGGATCTTGAGCCGAGGGATTGGCGCTTCCCTCTCATTGACTATGCTCTGCACGATCTGCTCCCGGATGATCCCAAAGAAGCGGCGTCCATCAGACGAAGGTCGCCCCGCTTCTACTATGATCCCACTTTGAAGACACTTTACCGTCGTTCCTATGATGGTATCCTTCTCCGTTGCCTTTCTCATTCAGAGGCACAAGAAGTGCTTAAAGAAGCACATGATGGCATTTGCGGAGCTCACCAGCCGGGTCCAAAGCTTAAAGACAGGCTGCACAGACTTGGGTACTACTGGCCGACCATGATGGCCGATGCCACCCAGTATGCACGAAGGTGTAAGGCGTGCCAGGTCCATGCAGACTTCATACACCAACCTTCGGAGTTGCTCCACCCTGCTGTTGCTTCATGGCCGTTTGAAGCATGGGGAACTGATGTCGTAGGGCCAATCAGTCCCTCTTCGGCAAGAGGTCACCGGTTTATCCTGGCAATAACCGATTACTTCTCAAAATGGGCAGAGGCCATACCATTGGCCGAAGTCAAAACCTCCCATCTGGTTAGCTTCATCAAACACCAGGTCATCCATCGATTTGGTGTACCCAGACGGATCATCCATGACAATGGTCCCCAGTTCGTAAGCCAAGGGTTCTATCGGTTCTGCGATAAATACCGAATTCAGAATATGGCTTCAACCGCCTACAATCCTGCCACCAACGGCTTGGCAGAGGCATTCAACAAGACAATCATCAAGATGCTCAAGAAGTTCGTCTCCTCGAATAAGCGAGATTGGGACGAAAAGCTCGGTGAATGCCTTTGGGCCTACCGGACTACGGTGCGGACACCGACAGGCAATACGCCTTTTCCCTGGTATATGGGTGCGAAGCAGTTATCCCATTGGAAATCCAGGTGCCATCATTACGGGTAGCCTTGACTACTAAGATGACATCAGAAGACAATGATCGCCTGCGTCTTCAAGAGCTCGAAGCCCTAGACGAAAAGCGACTACAAGCTCAGCAACACATCGAGCTATATCGGCTCGGATGTCAAAAGCCTTCAATAAGAAGGTTAAGCAGAGAGTCTTCCAGAAAGGAGATCTGGTCTTAGCCGTCGGACGACCGATGATTATGACGCACAAGACCAAAGACAAATTTCAGCCTAAATGGGAAGGACCGTTTGTGATAGAGAGACAGTCTATTCAAACGGAGCATACCGCCTTATGACTGCAGAGGGCGACCTCCTCATGATGCCGATCAATGGAAAATTCTTAAAGAAGTACTATCCTTAATCAAGGATCTTGCTCTCGATCAAGTTAACCTTACACCTCTGATCGAGATCCGCGCGTCCGAAATGCGCGCAAAGAGAGCCTTTCTCTTCCTCCAAGCGAGACTATACGGCCATGGATCAACTGGGACCTGGCCAGTCACCCTAGAAGACAATCGAGGTTGTGCAGACATCAACCTGATAATCCGACATCCTTAACGATCAAGGATAGAGGAAAATGTTGGCCTCTAAGCCCAACATGAGTCCTCAACAACTCATCATGCTGAGGGGAATAGCATGGCTAGCCCAACCCAAACGGTAGTTGGTAAAGGCATATCAAACCCGTTGATAGCTGGGGGTTTGCTAAAAATCCTAAGGGACCTGCTCCCATTTGATTCCCTCTCCAAAATCACCTACCAATTCTCACCCATAGAATGGTAGGACCACATATACTCCGCTGTTACGTTAACATTAAACCTATGACAGCAGTCCCTCATTTCTCCTCGTGAAAATGAGACCTCCAAAATCACCTACCAATTCTCATCCATAGAATGGTAAGACCACATATATTCCGCTGTTATGTTAACATTAAACCTATGACAACGGTTCCCTCGTGAAAACGAGACCCCATCACCTATTGATTGAAGCTTGGTGGCTTCTCAACCAGTTACGTCATTGCGACCTCTGAACTGGCAGATAGCCAAGTTTCATCTACCATTGAGCTTAGTGGCGTCTCAATCGGTTATGTCATTGCGACCTCTGAACCAGCAGACAGCTAAGTCTCAATCCCGAGCCCTGTTGACATTTACAAAAGACAGGTCTCGATACTCGTTGACATTTACAAAAGACGAGTATCACCTATTGATTGAAGCTTGGTGGCTTCTCAACCAGTTACGTCATTGCGACCTCTGAACTGGCAGATAGCCAAGTTTCATCCACCATTGAGCATTAGTGGCGTCTCAATCGGTTATGTCATTGCGACCTCTGAACCAGCAGACAGCTAAGTCTCAATCCCGAGCCCTGTTGACATTTACAAAAGACAGGTCTCGATACTCGTTGACATTTACAAAAGACGAGTATCACCTATTGATTGAAGCTTGGTGGCTTCTCAACCAGTTACGTCATTGCGACCTCTGAACTGGCAGATAGCCAAGTTTCATCCACCATTGAGCATTAGTGGCGTCTCAATCGGTTATGTCATTGCGACCTCTGAACCAGCAGACAGCTAAGTCTCAATCCCGAGCCCTGTTGACATTTACAAAAGACAGGTCTCGATACTCGTTGACATTTACAAAAGACGAGTATCACCTATTGATTGAAGCTTGGTGGCTTCTCAACCAGTTACGTCATTGTGACCTCTGAACTGGCAGATAGCCAAGTTTCATCCACCATTGAGCATTGGTGGCGTCTCAATCGGTTATGTCATTGCGACCTCTGAACCAGCAGACAGCTAAGTCTCAATCCCGAGCCCTGTTGACATTTACAAAAGACAGGTCTCGATACTCGTTGACATTTACAAAAGACGAGTATCACCTATTGATTGAAGCTTGGTGGCTTCTCAACCAGTTACGTCACTGCGACCTCTGAACTGGCAGATAGCCAAGCCTCATCTATCATTGAGCTTAGTGGCGTCTCAATTGGTTATGTCATTGCGACCTCTGAACCAGCTGACAGCTAAGTCTCAATCTCGATGCTTGCTGACATTTACAAAAGGCAAGTATCTCCCTTCCTTTTAAGCCCCGCAAAGGGCTAACCTCGAGACTGGCAACGTCCCATTCGGTTATGTTACTGCAACCTCTGAACCAACAGACAGTCATGTCTCATTATCTAAACAACAGACGACAAAAGAAAAATTTTCTATTAATCCAGAAGGATGGGATACATGGAGGAAGCCTATAGGCGTACATGATAAGATCGGATCCGATCTCCGAGCGAAGCTAGCCGCGCCCTCCTGTCATCTTCAGCCTGGGCCAGCGCCTGTGATCTTAGCTTTGCCTCATCGAAGTCCACCGCCTGAGCCAGACGAGCCTCGGTCTCCACCAAAGTCGCCCTCTGTGATGACTTCCGCTCCGCCAGTTCCTCACTTCGAGCCCTGAGTTGCTTAAGCCGCGCAGACTCTTCATGACGCATCTGTGTAGCCTTCGACAAGAGGAGATTTGCCTTTCGGATCATCTCTTCAGCCCTCTTAATTTTATCTTCAGCGTCAAGAAGAGCACTGTTGGAAGCATCAATTGCACTCCCAACCTCTGCTTCCTCTGCCTCCAAGGACCTCAAGTCAGAGGAGATAGCCTCAACAGCCTCATGAGCAGCGAGCTGAGCCTCGCGCTTCTGGGCGACAAGACGTGCGAGCCGTTCATCAGCCAAAGACGCTGCGTCGGAACGATGGAAATGGCGCCATTCCTCCACGTCCTTCTCAAGGTCATCTACCAGGAGCTCCAGAGCAGTAGCTTGATGGTCCCCCTCAAAGTCCCGGATACACTCAATGCCACGGGAGAGAACCATCTTCAGCTTCGAAAATGGCACAGGCGAGCCCTTCAAGACTAGACCGATAGTCTGCTCCAAACTATTATAGAAGATGTCGACCAGATTACCGATAAAGTCATTCTCAGCTTCATCAACCCTTGAGACAACCTCGGAGCAATCTACCAACCTAGTCGACACCACCGCGGAAGAAGAAGCGGGAACATCGACTGCAGCAGGGCAAGCCAAAGGTGACCTCGGCGGAGTCCTCAGCGACACCAGCACGCCAGCCACCGCGGAGGTAGGACTGGCAATCACCTCCTGAGCAGCAGGCTCAACTACCAGCGTCGGGGAGGTAGGGCTCACAATCACCCTCAGTGCCGTATTCGGTAAAACAGTCTGCACCTCACTCGTTGATGTGACTGGAAGTGAGGGTACCTCCGGGACTGCCGCCTCTTCAACCTCAGGGCCCTCTGCTGATTTGGGCTGATAAAAAGGCAGGTCGCCATACAGCGCGTCTAACACAGCAGCGTCTGCCCCGGTCGAAGCGCTCATATCGCCCTTTGACCCTTCAGGAAAACCCTCCGCTTCTTTTGAAGCTGACGCACCTTGGGGACGAATGCCTGCAACAAAACCAAGGTCAAAAAGGAGACGTAACAAATAGGCAAGGATCAGGAGATCTTAGTCATACCGAAGGCCGATGTCACCTCGTCAGCCGCATCGGAATCCAAGGGTCCCATCGGAAAGTTCTTACCAGACTCAACGCGGATAGCTGGCCCACTCGTCGATTCCTCCGCAGACCACCCGGCAGAGCTGGATGCCATAGGACTTCCTTTAGAAGTCCCAGCGCCCGAAGGGCCAATATCGGCCGCATCACCTCCAGACTCCTCCGAGCGAGCAAAGGAACCAGCTGCACTTCCATAAGTGAACAGGGGATCGTAGTGCTCCCCTTGCTCTCCAACTGCCTCAGCTCCTGCAACAAAAAGCAAATGATGAGTTATGTAAAGCGCGCTGAAGACATATTAAATGGGACCAATCTTACCAGTAGTCGGTTCAGTAACCGACGGCTCAGCCACTAATAGAGCAGCAGAAGGAGGCGCCGTAGGGAGTTCGCCCTCCACCACAATGGTAGGAGTTTGGCGACGGGGCTTCTTCGCCGACGACTTCCTACGGGATCCACTCCCACGCTTCCTTTTGAAGTGGACCTCAGAGTCCTCTTCCTCCACTTCTTCCACATGCTGTGGGGGAGCTGTCCCCATTACACCAGACCCGGCTTCATGAGCACCAGCTTTGTGGGCACCAGCCCTTGTCTCTGCCTCGAAGCGAGGGCTCCCCGCATCAGAAGCCTCGCTGTCATCTACAGCGATGAACTCCTCTATGCCAGGAACACGGACTCGTTTGCCCTCCTTCTTATCCAAAGCCTTCTGCCTCATCCGATGAGAAATCAACTTCACACCTGAACTATTGGCATTGAATCCAGGAGGCGTGGAATTCGAAGCTGCATACCATTGGCAGAAACACAGGGTCGTCCATAGGCCGGGATCCCTCAACGGCGTGCGTAGCCACGCTCCAGTGTCATCCGCGGTAAAGAACCGCCAAGCACGAGCCCCATCAATAAGGCTCCCCAGGAAAGCCAGGTCCGGATTGGGGTTGCCCACATACAACTGGTCATACCCAAATTGGCGGGCGAACCGGCTCGGGATGTAGGGCTCCATGTAGCAGGTATCCCCACTCCTGTACAGCAAATGCGAGGGCCGGATACAGACCAGCCACTCGAAAACACCCCGACTCATGGGAGATCGACCTGACTCCTCATCATGGAATTCCTCGTTGTATCCTGCACCCCGCAGGCGAGGAAAACAACGGAACAGGCTATAAGCGTCATAACGACGCACTAACTTACGGGCCTCGGCCACATAAGTTTTCTGCCACAGACAGCCTTCAAAACGATGGAGAAGCGCCGTTTGAACGCCCTGCGGTGGGTCTTCCCCAGCTCCAATCAAACTGGGGCAGTGCAAGGCGAACCACGCCATCAAGTAGGTGTACGGTAAACCTACCCTAGGATTGGGTCCGTCACAAGGCAGGACGGCACCCTTCCCTCGCCTTGACGCCATCGGCCTGCAGAAAGCCTCCGTCAGTACACGAAGGCCCCTCTGAATACAACATACCATGGCCGGAAGGAGACCCAGGCGGTGACCATGGACCAAGCGGACAGCAGGCAACAGCACATTCGGGTGGACAATGTCACCCGAAGAAGAAGGCACGACACACTTCTTTAACCAGATGGTTAAAAATCCGGCCAGCAACGCCTTGCGAGACATAGGCCAACGGGCCTGATGGTGAAAGCTCCGAAGAACATCACCCTTCTCGAAAGGACCATCATCTTCTGTCACGACGATGTCCTTTTCAGCACGCACCTCCATCCTCGCCAAGATGTCTTCTTCGACAACTCCGCAATGAGCTGCCTCGGGCGCACTAGTCATATCCGGGAACAAGTAGTTCCCCCAGCTCTTTAAGCTCTTCGAGCTACCCATACCACCAGTGTGGATGCTGGAACAAATGTGCAGGTGGCACATCAATTCCCGATATGTCTCAAGCAAAGCAGGCTCTTGCTTCTCCAAGAGAGCCAGCTCCGCCTCACACGGAAAATACTCTTCATATGGAAGAGACCCGAAGGGCAAAGCAGAGATCTCTCGCATCTCATGCAGGGCCATGCCCAATTCACCAACCGGGGTGAAGAAAGTCCCCGAGGCTGGGCAGTACAACTCAAGAATGGCATAGAAGCACGCCACCTTCATCTCAATGCCGTAGCAGGTCGCCCTGACGGCCTCATAGAGGTTCAACCTCTCTAATTCCCCCTCGAAATGATTGAGGATATAATTGGTCAACTCCGCCCACCATGACCTAGGAGGGTGGACCCAACCAGGAGCTCTGAAATCTGTGGCGGGGTAGTTCCCGTCAGCTTCGCAGAACTGAGTGCCGAAGGTCGGCGCCGCAGCTGGATTCTCTCCTACTGGAATGTCCCGCGACACCTTCCCAGGGTATAGCCCTATTATGCTACGAGGAGGGCCCGCCCTCGAATAGCCGGTCTGGAAAGTCAACCTCCCGACACTTATAGACTCGGCATTTAGGCTCACGCCCCACGCCATCTTCCGAGCCCAAGTCACGCTCGCGAAAGAAGACAAAGCGAAATGCCGCTTACTAGACGGGAGATAGAATCTCTCGCCATCCAACTGGAAGATCCACTGGCCTTCGCCGGCTTGCAGCTGGCGATCGGGATCAGGTGCAGCATCCCCGAACATGAAGTCAGGCTTTTTGTAAGCCTGACGGTCGATATCTTCAAACGGAGCCGTAGTCAAAATGCTCCGCATGGCCTGCGGGCCACCGCTCTGAATGAGCGTATCCCGTACAAGGGAGCTCGGCTCACTGAACAAGGAAGCCTGCCCGATGAACTGCAAGCTGATGCTCCCGCCTGCTCGACTGGTTACGCCAAATAGACTGTTCTGGAGGCCGGAGGCGTAATGTACTGCAAAAAAAAAAAAAAATGAACTATGATTAGTTCACCAATCAAATGGATGCGAAGACATAAAAATTTGCTAAGGCATAGCCTCGCCCAGTAAGCAGGAACAGCGGATAATAGCTTTGATAAAAAGCTTCGCTTCACAGATAAGACTGCATCTTTGCAGGAAGTGGCATAGCCCTAAGGGCTGACGTCATCAAAAGGACGTTATGGTTAACAGTCACCCTTCGTGGCCACGACTGAACGCACGCGACCCATATCCTGTTCCTCAACAGGATGAAAATTGCCCAAGCAATGGCTTCCTATGGAAGCCCAAGAGAAGAACTGTTCAGTTCTTACTTCCCTGGTGCAAGCAAAATAGGGAAGTTAAGGGAAACGAGTTCCCTGATAAGGACAGATCATATTCGATCGTCCTAATAGTCGAGTATCGACTCCAAAGGATGAAGACCACTCTCTAATCAGATTGGAGAGTCTCTTACCAGCGATCGGTCGCTCAATGAACGGAGGAGGAGGGCCCTCCGCTGCAGAAGTCGCTGCTTCCTTTCCCGCTCGTCTCTTGGGCGCCATTGAAGAATTACAGGAGTCTTTGAACTCTTGAAGATGAAGAAAAGGAAGAAGAAGAGTCAGGTACTCTGGAAAATTCAAAGAGAAATGATGATTTTCTCTCAGCCCGATCGGGCTTTTATAGGCCAATCAGCGCCAAAATCAAGGCCTCAAAAAAGGGCACATGCCGCCGTTTCGAATTAATTCGAAACAGTGCCCGAAGCGCCTGAGACGCTTTCCCAAAAGCGACGGTTCAATCCCACTAAAGGGTTAACTCCGCACAAGAGCAAAGTGCGGACTTCGCGCAATCCTTCCAGGACTTAACCGAAAGGTTTGAATTAGCCCTCTAAAGAGACGCTGACATGACAGCCTCGCGAAGGTCATTCAAAGGAAGGGCTATGTCCTTAGCTCCGTGCGCAGTTTAGCCCAGCAATGGCCGAACTCTCAGTGAAGCAAGCAAAAAATCAAATGATCAGACAAAGAACTTTCATTGATTTAAAAGCAAGGGTACATTTGATATTACATCAAAGTTGTGTTTCATACAACACACCAAGTTGCCTAGCAAGGCCATTTGCATAAAAGGCATACAAGCGGTTTTATCTGCTTCCAGACCAGATCAACTGGACAAGAAAGGTCTTCCTCCTGCACAAGGCTGTAACCAGTTCTGCCACAAGGACACGGTCATTTTTCTCCACAAAATGGCAGATCTTACCAGGCCATTTTTGTTGAAGCCTGGCAATAAAAACCTATCGCCGCCAACACGATAGATCACGTATAATGGGAATCGGCAGTGATACCAGTGATCTAACAGGCGCGATGCCCACTTTCCCGAAGTGGATCGCCATCAAAGGCCACCAAAGTTGAAAGTCGGCAATGGTGCCGACAATCCCACAGGCGACGCCCATTATCTTGAAGCGGATCCTCTCCGATAAAGGCGGCGGCCAGCCTCACCTCAGATCGAATCATCTCGGATAAGAGGCTGCCAACAGCCCTTGGGACGCGCACTCGCCGCCCCGAATTGTTCCTCCTGCTTAAAAGTAAAGCTTCAACCGGGGAAGCATAAGGCAATTTCATGGTTTCTTCCATCAAGTTACCAGATAGAGGATAAGCCTCACCTGCACGGCAACCATGGGCTGGTTCAGCAAACGCCAAGTCCTAGCCTCGCCTATACGGTAAAGTCAGACTGATCTTGTGAAGAACAGTCTCAACCTCACCAATATGGCAAGACTGGCTCAACTATTGAAGAAGCCAAGTCCCAAGTCCTGCCTGCGCAGCGGACTTAACAAGCAACGATCTTTCACTGATCAAGCCAAGATGATAGCTTCACAGAAAGCTATGATGAGATCCTTCTCTGCAGCAGCCAATTGCAAGATGAAGAACAAGGGAAGCTAATCCCTGAAGCGAGCTGCCAAAGCTAAATCAAGGGAGATGAGTTCCTTAAAAGCGGTGAAGTCTTTAAATGATCAAGACTTACTGGTCCTTGGCCGGTTAGACAACCAGAGTGGGTTTTCCCACTAATTCAGAGATCTGAGTATCTCTTTCAACCAAGAGAAGGGAAGAAGAAAGGCAAGGCACTTCTCTTCAGAGGGCCTCAAGTGTCCTATTTATAGGCCCCATGGCCTGAGCGCAACCACCTCAAGCATGGAAGCACGAGCGCACTTAAGGCATTGATTGCGCCTTGATAACAGGGACGGTTCCCATTGGAACCGTACAAGGGAAGAAAACGTCTCCCTCATAAAAAGGCATTTATGGCGCCTTGAAGAAAGGGAGTATCCTCCATTGGAAACGGGCGAATCGGAGAACATCTCTCTCGATTGGCGCAAAAGAAGAAATGATCCTCCTCGTAACCGCCCCATGGCAGTTGGCCTTGAAAAGGCAACAGGAGTTCCAAAGCGAACTTATTTCTTGAAAGCCCAGATGCGGAGCTACCCCGACGCGAAGCAACTCGCGAACCAGTGCAATTCTTCGGCGAATTCATCCCAAAGCAGGATTGAAGGCGAAGCTGAACTCAACCATCATGGCGACGTTCATACTCCACATACCATCACAGCAGTTCAAAGTGTTTCGGAGTCTGAGCTATTGCAGACTCTCGAAAACTTTGAAGGGGTCTTGTTGACACTTAAAAAAGACAAGATTCTCATTGGTCCGAACAATGTCTAAACTTGTTGACATTTACAAAAGACAAGTGACAGACGAGCTGAAGACCAGTTTTTACCCACCTCCAAGGGACAAGGAAGCGGTTTGGACTCCACTGATCCAGCAAGCAGAACAGTGAACCCGGATTGTTTCTAAACAGACCTCAGCAGGTCTAAAATGCTAGCATTTAGCATTACATTAGCCCAAGGAGATAGCCTCGTGTGAGAGGCTAACATCATCCAGAGCATCGCCAGGAAGCTAACTGACAGCTTCGCCGAAAAGCCTCTTTTCGGACTTCGCCAGGAATTGCCTCTAGCTCCGCTATGAGCTTCAAAGCGGGCAGCTCCGCCATCAGCCTGCTATGGTCAGCCTTTGACCAATCAAATCTCCTGATGAGATTAGATCTAAGCTAATCAAATCCAATCAGGATTCAAATATGGCAGGTGATTGCCGCAATCTCTTGACTCTCTTGAAACGAGTAAGAGGATCAGGGAAAATCCTTCAACGATATGGAAAGGATCATAACAAATCGGAAAGATCAACCGACTTGCCATTTTCTAGCTCCGCGGAAGCTATTCTAGCCTCGCAGCAAGGCTACTTTCCAGATTCAAACAGATTCGGTTCAACCTGTTTCCATATCTTCAAGGGGACAATTATACCCTTGCTCTCCCTATAAATAACCCGCCATGGGTACAAGGAAAAAAAAAAGGAGGAGGGGATCGCAGAGGAAGGAGCCATCAATCGCCTTCTGATCACGAGAATCGATCAATCAACTTCTTCAACCGAGGCTTCTTCATAACGCACCGTGCGTTTTCGAATTCAGAGACCTTTTAGAGAATTGCTTTCTCTATCTAGGGTGTTGATGCCCTATCATCGTTCTTCTTCTCAAGGAATTTTCAGAACCAGGTGAGAAGGAATTCCTAATTGAAGGCGATTTTGAGAAGCAGCAAGAGGGTTCTATCAACCCTCTATTCTCTGATTCCCGGAACCAGGCGAGAAGGGAATCTCATCGCTCGCATCGTCAAAGGGACAAAGTGGTCGCGCGCTGACCAGACTCCTATCGGCACATTTTCCCAGAATCTCTGAGGAGATCTACTTGTAATCTTTTGAGAATACTTGTAATTTAGCTCCTCAAACTTTTATTTGTAAGTTTTCCCTTTTTTGCAAAATTAATGGAAAACAGGTTCAAACTTTACGTTCTCACCGTTCGGCCATTTCTGAGAACCATTCTGTTAGAGCTGAAGAGTCACGTTGCTTTGGAAAACAAGATTCTATTTCAGTACAATCATTTGAACTTGCCCAAACTCTAATTTTTGAAAATGATATTGATAGTTTGGCAAGTTATTCCTTTCCTGAAATAGAACTTAAGTATGAATATGATCTTGACCCTCAACTTGGATATTCAATTCTACTTCCTGATTCAATAATGACTCTGGTGTCTTCACCTGATTTCAATTTTCCCGAGTCAGCATTGGATCCTGTGCCAATTCATTATGAAATTGAATCACCCATTTTTGATGATCATATTGAACTTGACCAATTTTATAATTTTGAAAGTCCCATGGATAAATTGGCAAGTTCTCATTTTTATGACATTGAGCTCAATGAGAAATGTGACTTAGATTCTCAAATCTGTGATCAAGTTCAAATTCTCGAATCACTATTGACTCCTGTTTTGTTACCCGACTTAGGTAATATTTTAGAGTCAGTTTTGATTCCCACACCTATCATTCCTAAACTTGAATCACCAATATTAAGTCACACTCCATTGTTGGAAAATAAATGTGGACTTGAGTTTCAACTTCTTGACTTGGACACACTTCTTGAACCAAGCTTGACTCCTGAACCCTTACTTGATTTAAGTTTCTTTCCTGAGTTAGTATTCGTTCCCGTACTTCTGACGTCCAAGTCAATCATTCCATCTTTTTACACTCCATTTTGGGACAAGGCGGTTGACACAATTGACTCTGAAAATAATTATGAAATTTGAAAATTTGATCGGGTGAAATTTTAAAAAATGATCAAACATATATTTTAGTGGGTTATACAAGAAAGATTTCTGGTGGGTTCCTACGAATTCCACGAAAAATAGATTGGGCCGCATTTCGTGGACCAATTAGACCACCACCGAACCACCACCTTGAGGTAAAATCTGCCTTCCCTTTCTTCTTTTCATGCATACATGCATTCATTCATACATTGAGGATAATGCATGAGATAAGTGAGGGGGAGGGTTTACTAACATACTAACATAGGTAGATATTTTTAAAAAATTTAAAAAAAATAAAAAAAATTTAAAAAAATTAAAAAAGGGGACAATACTTTGACTTATCTTTTGAAAGAAATCTAAGTTAGTCTTAAGAATTAGGAAAATCATGATTAGGATTTCTAAAAACTTGATCAAAATAAATAAATTGTTGAATTTTTAGGTATAGGAGGAAAATTGAATAATTATTAGTCTTAATTTTTTACCTTAATGAAATGTGCATACCTAATACACTTATACATCTAGGATTCTAAAACAAACACTCTTGTGCCCTATAAAAAATAATACTAAAAAATATATAAAAAACATTTCACTAATTAAGCTAAATACATGTGCCTCAAGAAGCATAAGTACTCACGCCTAAAGGTGATTGTATAAATAAAAACCTTAGTTTTGTGGCTTAGTTCACTCGAATCCTTAAGTCCGTGGGGTGTTTTCTCACCCGGTGCCCTAAAACCGACCGGTTTGGGAGCCACCGACTTTAAGTTCGCTACATGGGTGGATTAGAAAGCCTAAGGAAACTAAGAAAAATTACTTATATATGTATAAACACATCTAATAGTCAATTAGTTAGGTATGAGGGCTCAAAAAGCCTTGATACTTACACGAAAGAAAATTAGATGAGTTATACATATTAAAAAAAAAGAAAATAATTATAAAGAGGCATGAGAGTCCAAGTGAAAGAATTCCTAGTAAAGATTCACAAGGATGCATATGACTTTTGGTAACGAAAGAGACTATACAAAAATTCAATTTTGATTCTTACCTAAAATGGATAACAATTTATTATATAAAGACTAAGTTTAAGAATGAATAAAAATGATAATCCTAAAACTTATAGACTACTTAGTCTCTTCAAACATATTTCAAATATTCCTTTTTATGGATTTTGTGGGTGTAATCCGCTAAAAACCCTCACAAGACAACACTCGTCCTCTAGGGTAACCTAGGGGTTTAACGGCTTGTTGCACGTGCTAAGTGCAATCGTGATTCCTACGAAAGTGAGTTAGCTAGATTAGTTTTTCTTTTTCTATTTGATTTTTACTCGAGGACGAGCAAAAGATAAGTGTGGGGGTGTGATAGGTAGTAAAAATTGCATATTATCACTACATATACTATCATATTTTCCTACTTATTATTATAATTATGCACTATTACTAATGTTTTATTTTGAGTAATTAATTAAATAAAAAATAAAAGCTTAAATGAAGCCCAAAAAGCCCATGTGCAAGCCCATGCGTAAAATTTGCAATTATTAAAAGAAGAGAAAAGGGATGGACTTCTACTCAACCCTAGTTGCTTGCAAGACAAGGCTAAAGATAAAAGGAGAAGAGTTTAAAGATAAATATTATTTCAAAAAATTCGGATTCAGACTGTACACGTTTTAGTATTCAGATCATAACTTTTACTACAGATATTCAAATCCGATGATTTAAGATGCTCCAGAAAGAAGACTTGAAGACCTACAACTCTTATGTTGATCAAACGTTCCAATTCAGTCAGCAGATAAGCTAATTTCGGCGATCAATATGATAACAAGTTGCAGGACAGATTTGAACTTCTATGGATAAGTCAAAACAAGTTTGGAGATAAAAGAAGAATTCAAATTCAGAGATATTTTGCTCCTCTTATCTTCATACGCTTCTTATACTCTGATTTTCTCCTATAAATACCCCTGCATAGCAACAGAGGAAGGGCAGATCTCAGAAGCTCAAGTACAGAAACGAGCTTAGGGTTTTTTCTTTAGATTCTCTCTAATTTGTAGATTGTAACTTAGGTTTTTTTTATATAATTTTTTAATTTTCTTTATGCAACTGAGAGGAGAGGATACTTTCATGGAGGAAGGAGATCAAGCTTGTACTAAGGTGACATCGGTGTAAGTAATCTTTTCTTCCATTGTAATTGAATCAAATCGAAGTTTACTTCTTTTTTCTATTCTTGTTTTGTTTTTGTTTCCCTCTTTTGTGTTTGTGGATCCATATGAAACCAAGAGCTTCGAAGTTGCCTTCTCCTTGCAAGAGTCGTTGATGGTTTATTGTGATGAATATCTATTTCCATGGTAGTATAGCTCGCCTTTTATTTGTAGTATAGATCGGGAATAGGGAAGATCTCATATTCCATGCTTCGTTCGCCTTTAAAGAAAGGTACATTATTGACACGGTTCCAAGGTAAGCAGATGCCAAAGAGGTAATTAGGTTTTAGTTTTTAGTTTTCTTTCTTTTAATTTTAGTGTAAATCACCAATTCCCAATCTTTTTCACACTTCTTCATTGTAAATATCATTGTAAATATCATTATAAATAACACTATAAATAAATAAAAGAGAACTTACTAAACAAGCTTCCATCGCTAGTCCCTCCTTGTGGATCACGACCCGCATAGCCACTTGCTATAGCGGTAGTATTGAGCACCTTGCATATCCTATTCTTAAAACTGAAATTCTATATTTTGTGTGCAGGCAAAATCTCAATCAATTTGTAATGTGGGCTTATATAACCGATTTTCTTGTAGTTATTTTGCTTACTATCTCATTCATGTTCATATGTGCTTATATCCACGATACACCTTTCCTGTACACGTGTGCCTGATATGTACGCCACTTGGCTTTATGTACTCGCGGGTTGCATCTGACAACACTGAATTCTCATGTCCAGATACAGGAGCTTGGGTTGCGCTAACCTTACTGTAGTTGATCAGAGAGCGCAACAGAGTCGTGAATTAGTAGATGCCCCTGTAGCCCTTTCCTCCCAGCTCTTCTCCTAATTGGCTCCGAGGCCTCTCTTGCTGCTCGTGAGCATCTCTCAACTTTTGTTATGTATATCTCTTCATGTATTATACTTTTGTATCTTTTGGTGATGTAATATTTCTGAAATATTGTATCACTCTCTGTGATAACCATGTACTTGTAATTTTCTGTTGAAATGCATATTATTACTGTGCTTTCGCACTTTGATTCTTGCATGTACTGATGCTTAGCGTATATACGTGAGGGTATTTCTGACCTGCGTATATTCGTCGTAGTAACGTCTCCGTACCCGCAGGATCGGGGCGTCACAGGGTGGGGCCTAGGCTCTCCCATATTCAGTACAACCAGTTGGCAGATTAATGATATATTAATTTGCAGCTGGAGAGCACGAGTCTTGAATATACAGTCCAATCGCAAGTGCGGTGTTATCTATTCCTTCCTCGCAATCTTTTCCTGAATCCTGAGACCCTTTTATCTTTTTCCTTTTAGCTTCTTCCCGTCATCCCTTCAACCAACTCAGATATGGAAGGTCGGAGAACATGTAATGGTCCTGGCACTTTCCGTGACAGTTCTAATGGAGAGAGCGACAACATGATGAAGGTACTTCATGGCATGATGGAGAGTCAACATCAGCAGACAGAGCTCCTGCGGCAAGCATTATATACAGCACCTAGAGAGCAGAGGCCTGATAATGTATCCGATTTCAGGAGACTGCAGCCGGCTACATTTTTGGGTCGTTGGACGCCGAGCAGTGGCTGATTGATACTACAGATCTTCTAAAGGCAACCCAGATTCCTGATGAGAACCAGGTGGAAGTAGCCACGATACAGCTGAAAGATGTGACCAGAACCTGGTGGTTGGCAGATGAAGTAAGATTGGAGAAACCTATTACTTGGGATCAGTTTTTGAAGAGTTTCTATGAGAGGTTCTTCCTTGCAATGGCTCAGATAGAAATGGAAGAGCAGTTCATCAGGTTGCAGCAGTTGAACCGATTTGTGAATGAATATGCTGCTTAATTTCTGAGACTCAGTCGATTTGCACCCTACATGGTGAGCGATGAGGAGAAACGGGTCAGCAGGTCTCAACAGGGGTTGAAGATAGACATCCAGATATTTCTTATCTCTTAGCAGCTTAAGACGTACTCTCAGGTTCTCTCTATTGCCCGTGAAGTAGAACGGGGACTGGAGAAGAAGGACAAGCACCAGATGCAGAACAGGCCAGTGAAGAGACCATTTTAGTTGATGAATGAAGAAGACCCAACCAGAGCAATGGCCCGATAGTCAGGTGACCATTCCGACCTCCCTCTTAGTAGACGCTATGCGGATATTGCCTGAGGCCGGACTCATCCAAATAATTGCCGAAGGGTGAACGGGCTGTGTTTGGCATGTGGATCTGGTGGTCATTCATTAGGTGTTTGTCCGTTTAAGAGGACGTCGAATACTACCCCAGCACCTTTAGCACTTCTAGCACCACCGCCGGGAAGGACCCCCAAGCCCGTTGGCAGGAGAGCTCCACTCCCTCCCGAGCAGCGAGGAGCAAGAGTTGGAGCTGACACCGTGGGAGAGTCCAAGCTTACAATTTGTCAGTGGGAGGAGCCGAGGCGTCAGATGTGATAGCGGAAGTACAAAGAGCCCAGTACCTAGATCAGAAGCCCTGAAGATGTCTCTGTGACCGCTACCCCCAACGTTTTGTGTCCTGAGTTGGTAATCTTCCTTACCCTTCACACTTTATCATATTATCATCGCTGACTGTAATCTCTTCCGTGTTCACCTTCTTATAGAAATTTCGAGGACGAAATTTTTGTTAGGTGAGTAGATTGTAGCACCCCGTTCCCGGGAAATGTATCCAGATACGTGTCCCAGTATTATTTCAATTTTCTTCTAGCATTTGTTTTTGATTTGTGATTGCTTATGTTATTTGGTATCGAATCTGGATTCTCAGTCTTAGAGTCAGCCTTGACCTGGACCGGGAACCAGATACTGGCATGCTGCCCGATTTGACCTTTTTGGCAGTCTGATTTGACCGATTTCAATTTCAAACACTGTTTAATATTTTAGATTTTTCATGATTTTCTGAAATTTTTCAGAATTATTCTGTAAATCTTTAAAACCTGTATCGATCAACATCGCTGACTGATTCTCAGATTTTTAATTTTCAAACAGAATTGAATTTTCAAAAACGGCTTTCACATTACTTCTTAGAATTTTGTTTTCTATCTAAAAACATTTTTTGAGTTTTTTTTAAATTTATCAAAATTTGACCGGTTTTGGTGTCGACCGGTATCGCCGGAAGATTTCAGAATTTCTAATTTGAAAACTAGATTGTATTTCTAAAATTCAATTTAATCAGACATTTTAAAATAATATTTTCTATTTTTAAAAATTTTTCGGAACGTTTCTAAAACAGTCGAATTTTACCCTATTTAAATAATAATATTATTTTTCGTTCTTTTCTTTTCTTACTTTTTCCTTCTCCACTCCTCTACTTTATAGTCCCAAAATATTCTATTAATTTAATTATTTAATAATATATTTATTTATTATTTTTTTCTTATTTTTTTCTTTTTTTTTTTCCCTTCACCATTCCTTTTTTCCTTTCTTTTTCTTCTTTTCTTTTTCTTCTCCATGCCCTGCTCCCCCCACACCCAGGCCGATCCATCCCCTGCAGCCCCCATCCCCCCATTTCCTCTCCCATTCTCTCCCTCTCCCTCTCCCTCTCCTTCTTTTAATCTCCTTTATTTCTTCCATTTCTCCTTCTCCATTATCTCCTATTGCATTTTCCCACCAAACACCATCACCCAGCTCTTGAACCGCCGCCTCCACCGTCACCGCCGTCGCTGTCCCTAGCCGTTGGCGCCACCCCCAACCCCCTACTTTCCTTCCCTACTTCCATCATCCCCAAATCCCATCTCCTTTTCTCTAATTTCAACAAAACCCATCACTACTTCTTCTCTCTTCTCCAAATTCACCACCAACTCCACTAATTCCTCCACTCCAACTACCCCACCACCATCTCCTCCTCCTCCTCCAACTCCCCACAGCCACCATCAGCCACCACAACGACCACCACCAAACAACAACACCACCACCACCACCAAAACAACTCCACCCCACTCCATTCCTCCCCAGGTCAGGCGCGCCGCCTCTACCACCTCCGACGGCGCCGCCGTCCCCAGGGCCGCCGGCCACCTCCTCCCTCCCCTCTCCTTCTTCTTTTCTTCTTTCTTTCTTTCTTTCTTTCTTTTATTGACCGGCCACCTCCCCCTCCCCTATCCTTCTTTTTTTCTTTCTTTCTTTTATTTCTTTCCTTTTTCTTCTTTCCACTTTTACCCCCTCTTTAATTCCCTAATTACCTCTCCATGTTTTCTAACATACCCCTCTTTTTTATTCCTTTATTTTTCCTCTTTTAAACATATCTAACACACACACACACTCTCTCTCCTTCCTACAACTCTTTCTCTCTCTCTTTCTTTAACTAATCCTCTCTCCCCTCCCTTATTCTCTCTAATATATATTTATGTATATATAATTATGTTATATGTATTATATGGATTGGTAGCTTGTCACACGGGTTAGCGGATTTCTCAGATATTACTTAGTATTTCATTTTGATTTTTAGGCGAGTACTTTTCTTTTGTTACTTTATGTCTTAGTAATGCTACTTTAACTTTTACTATCTGATACATCGTTATGCAAATTGGTATATGGTATACGAGTGATTTCTAAAATTAACATGTTATATGAATACCTGTCGGCCGTTATTATAATTTGTTGAACTAGTATCATGCTGGGTATGCCTAGATCCGCTCCCGCTTCGCTCAGCTTCGCATGGCTAATTAATAGATTAATTTATGATTGTGAAGAGTTTGAGATGTTTATTTATTTTTTTCTCCTGTATCATGTTATATGATCGGATGATTACCTGACATATGATGCTCACATTATACTGACATGTTATCACTTGAGACCTGATTCTTGACACTTGATATCTGACACCGATAATTGACAAGTTATCACTTGACACCTGATATTAGACACTTGATATCTGACACCGGTACTTAACATATTATCACTTGACACCGATCTCTAACACTTGATATCTGACAACGGCACTGATATGTTAAACTTGATACCTGATCTCTGGCACTTCATATCTGATACCGGCACTGATATGTTACACTTGACGCCTGATAGCTGACATCTGATATATGACACTTGATAATTGATATGCTATCACTCATTGACATGCTATCATCTGGTACTATTACATTTGACCGATATTGTGAAATCTGACTGGATATTATTACACCTGATATCTGTATTACCTTGCATATTCATGATTATCACTTTATGGGAACTTGGCCTGATTATTATATTGTTATCAGACATTTGGTACTCCTGAACTCCTGTGCTCCTGAACTCCTATATACTTGAACCCTGAAAAAGGGATATTCCTGATACTATACTCTTGTTGATTCCCGTAATTGGATAACCATGAATATAGGAATATTGTGATTACTCTGTGGACATTATCATTGGACAAATTATAATATTTAGACAACTTATACCGGGATGGGTGAAACTGATCAGTACCGATATAGTCTCCATGTTTATGATGGTCTTATAGCGTCGCGCGGTCATATACTTGTATTCGACCTGGAGGCTACCAGGTGTTTCCGTAGGGTGTAGTGGCACCCCTACTCCCCTGCGTGCCAGTTGTGCCATAAGCCCCTGGGCCTATTCCTATGGGAGCGGTGACATCCTATTCCTGTTCGGGCATTAAATAAGTTATGACTCAGTACCGGATACTCCTTGACCGTTGTCTCGGATATGTACGGGATCCATTCTAAGCATGGTTTATCGATCCCCATCAGTTTCCAATAACTTACCCTCCGGTCTGTAAGCTGAATTATGTGGAGTGGGACGCATACCGATGTATACAAATCAGATAAGTCTAATAACATAATAATAACATGCTCTGATATATAACCAGCTATACATTTGATTTATACTTGGTAGACCTGTGATATAATACATTATCCTGCTCACCACTTACACATTATACTTGCGCTACTTTGTTGGATTATTTGTTTCTTATTTTCGGGTTTTCATACTGTTTCACTATTCTGTTATTGTGTAGGCAAACTCAGGATATACAAACTCATATTACACTGACGTGAGGTATATGGTATATATATGAGGGTTTCCTTATTTGGATTATTCCTTCGACGTACTAATCTTACAGATCGGTAATGTGTGTATAACTAATTTCGTAGTTATTTTGCTTACTGTCTCATTCATGTTCATATGTGCTTATATCCATGATACACCTTTCCTGTACACGTGTGCCTGATATGCATGCTACTTGGCTTTATGTACTCGCGGGTTGCATCTAACAACCGTGAATTCTCATAGTTGATCAGAGAGCGTAGCAGAGGCGTGGATTAGTGGATGCCACCGTAGCCCTTTCCTCCCAGTTCTTCTCCTGATTGGCTCTCGAGGCCTCTCTTGCTGCTCGTGAGCATCTCTCAACTTTTATTATATATATCTCTTCATGTATTGTACTTTTGTATCTTTTGGTGATGTAATATTCATTTAATATTGCATCACTCTCTATGATAATCATGTACTTGTACTTTTTTGTTGGAATGTATATTACCACTTTGCTTCCGCACTCTGATTCTTACCTATACTGATACTTAGCGTATATACGTGAGGGTATTTTCGACCTGCTTATATATGTCACAGTGACGTCTCTGTACGCGCAGGATCGGGGTGTCACAGTATGGGGAGGGTTTCACTAACATAACTAACATAGTTTAGTTACTAACATATGTTTTTTCAAAGTGTGTGTGTGTGTGTGTGTGTGTGTAATGTAAAAAGTATAACTAGTTTTAAAGAATTAAGAATCCAACAAAGTTTGAAATTTTGCTGATAAAATCAATTTGAAAGAATCTATAATTTTGACTTAGAGATAAAAAAAGAGAAAATAAACACCATTTAGAATTTGTTGACATGATTATGCATCTTCTATACACATGCACATAAGTTTTATGCTTGAGACGGTGATGAGACCTTAGTATATTTTGAATATATAGTAAATATATAATATATATATATATATATATATATATATATATTATATATATATATATATATTATTATATATATATATATATATATATATTAGAAAATAAACAAATCTAATTATTTATTAGTTAGGTGCTTTGGTCTAAGCAAGCCTTGATATTTACGCGAAACGTAATTATGCAAGTTTGAAAAATATATATATGTATATGTATATGTATATGTATATGTATATGTATTAGCACATCTAATAATAAATTAGTTATGTATTATGGCCTCAAGAAGTCTTTATACTTATACAAAAGAAAATTAGATGAGTTATACATATTAAAAGAGAGTGAAGTGCTTAAAGGGCAACGAAGTGGTAATACTTCGAACTTCTAAAAAAGAAAAAAATATATATATATATATATATATATATATATATATATATATATATATATATATATATATATATATATATATATTATTTAAAAAGGTGAAGTTTTGAATCAAATATTCTAAAGTTAAGACTATTTTCACTTACACCAAGATGCAAAGGATTGAAAGACTTGGGAAGGATTGGTGTAAAATTATTGAATTTAAATCTTTAAGGAAAGATCATTAGATTTCTTGATTTTATGATTGAACTTGATTATGCTTAAACTTATTGGAAACTTATGAATTTAATTGCTAGTGACTACTTGTTGTGAAATAGGAAAAAATCTCTTTTCTTTTTATTTTTTATATATTTTTATATTTATTAGTTATCCTTATTTTTGCTTATCCTTTTATCTTAATCTTTTCTTATCTATTATTTCCTTCACCGAATTTTGTAGGTGCAATTTACTGAAAATCCTCACGAGATAAAACTCATCATTTAGGGTAATCTAGAGATTTAACGGCTTGTTGCACATGCAAAGTGCAATCGTTAGTCCTACGAAAGTAGATAGTTAGATTAGTTTTTTTTAGTTTTTGCTAGAGGACAATCAAAATATAAATGTGGGGGTGTGATCACATTTCATATTTACATATTTATTGTCACATCTACACATTATCCTTGCATTTTTTATTTAATTTGCTATTTAATCATCTTTTTGTTTATGGTGTGCAATTACTTAAATTAGAAAGATTAGAGATGTAACGGTCCCAATATTCATAGACTCTTAATTAACATAAGCATCCTTATTAATCAAAAGATTATCATAATCATCTATAATTTCTTAAAAATTTGGACAACATCTCCTTCATATTTATTCACTTACCCAAAGTACGCAATATATCTATATGAGCCTGCACGACTTTTCTCAATCTAAATACATAAATCAAACTCAAGTTCCACCATACAATCATGATAGATTTCGGACATCGCCTACTTATCATCAAGTTCATAAAGCAGATAAATATCACTACTAAAATCCACCATAATATGTGCTCGAGAGTACCCCTCTCGGCATCTACAATATAACTCAGAATTACTATATCTCCAACTTAATTATAGTTATTACAAACTGTTGACACTCTAAAAAAGACAAGATTCCTAACTGGCCTGAACAATATCTAACTTGTTGACATCTATAAAAGACAAGTGGCAGACAAGCCGACGACCAGTTCTTTACCCATCTCAAAGGGATGTATCAACAACTTGGACTCTACTGATCCAGTGAAGTAGACAGTAAGCTAAGAAAAGCTCGTAAGAAGGTCCAAGTGGGACCAGAGACACTAAGTTAGCTCAACACTTAGTCTCGCACGAGCCCACGAGATAAGTCTCGCATAAGAAGCCAAAGTTGCTTAGCATCGCAGGAAGCTCCTTCACAGCCTCGCGGCGAGCTAACTTACAACTTCACACAGAAATGCTCAGTTAACTCCCCAAAGAGTTAGCTTCGCTCCAAGTCCCATGCAGCTGCGGTAAAGGGTAATTGGTAGCTTCGCCACAAAGTTATCCAGCTCCGCTGAAGAGCTTTCTTTTAACTTTGCTAGATGCTTTTCCCAACTCCGCCATGAGCTCAACACAATGACTCCGATGCGGGTCTTTAATGGTCACATTTGACTAATCAAATTTTAAATGAGATCAAATCTAATTGAGATCAAATTTGACAGTTGTTTACCATGATCTTTTGACTCTCCTAATCAGGTAAGAAGATCAGGATATCTTTCAGTTATTTGGAAAGAATCAAGGGAGTATCCCTCATTTAGCAGAGCGGATCAAGAGATCAGCTATTCCTAGCTTCGCAGAAGCTGATTCTAGCCTCGCGGCGAGGCTACTTATTAGATGTAAAACAGATTGACCAATCTATTTTCAGATTTTCATGGCGATTATACCCCTACTCCTCCTTATAAAATAGCCTACCAGGGGCGAGAGGAAGAGTGGCGGAGCTAGAAAGAGGAGAGACGGCTAAGGACAGAGATCTACTCTCTTACTTCTAAGAATTTAGAGAATTACTTCTCTAATCTGGGTGCTAATACCCTAATATCTTCCTCCCTCTCAAGGAATTTTCGAAACCAGGCGAGAAGGAATTCCTAAGTGGATGCAATTCGAGAAGTAACAAGAGGGCTCTAACGACCTTCTGTTCTCCAATTCCCGAATCAGATGAGAAGGGAATCCCATCAGGCGGCAGTCCGAGTGTCTGATCACCCGCATCGTCAAAGGGATAAAGTAATCGCACGCTGATCAGATTCCTACCGGCACACTTCCCAGAAATCTCAGAGGAGATCTACCTGTAAGCTTCTTACTGCAAAGAGTTACTTGTAATTTAGCTTCTCGATACTTTTTTGTAAGTTTCCCTTTCGCAAATCAATGGAAACACAAACGACCACCTCTTTACAAAAATATATCTAATAAGAATAATACGTGCTACATGTACATATCACTAAAGTTATGGATATGTACAACAAAATCTTTCAAAGTAATAACATATAACTATATCTGTAACAAGTTTATTAGTAATGAAACTTCTTCTCAAAACGCCCAAAGCCTAAGTTAGGCCTCCATCTCGTCACAACCTGAAAACATAATAATCGGAGAGGGGGTAAGCTCAACAGCTTAATGAGGAGACTAAAAAGAAGAATAAGAAAATGTTATACATGTCAAAGTAAAAGATAACATGCTTTCTTCAAATAGCAAAATAATTATGGATAAGAAAAGAAAACAATGATTTCACAGTAAATAGTCAACCCAAAAAAATTTCTATACTCTGCACAAGGCCTGACTCCTTCGGTTAATGATTCTATAACCCAAATCTCTGAACTATATTTTATAGAGTTTATGATACATTAAATATTTTCTTTTAATGTCTTAGTTTATTTTCGAATTCTTCTTTGTATATGTACTTCATGTACCATTCATAATGATGCTCCAATCACAATAAATTAATTAAATACTGCATGAAACACAAACATGCTATTATGTATATATATATATATATTGTATATTGTATCACACTTCAAATGTTACATGGATACTCTCATAAACATACACACATCATATAATATTCTATTATCTCTTATAACCAGACAGAGTTTCACAGTCCTATATCAAGGACAAGTATACAATACTATGCTTTTGAATAAGCACATCTTTACTTCATAATATATGACCCATCTTATACGCCGTCTTCACACCTACCAGCTCCCGCTGGCCCCTTCCTTCATTTAATAAACTTTGTCATACCCTGTCTTCACACCTACCAGCTCCTGCTGACCCCTTCCTTCATAAGATATATATATATATATATATATATATATATATATATATATACACACACACACACACACACACACACACACAACACACACACACACACAAATTAGCAACATCGTCTCCCCCCTCCTACTGGCTCTTGCCGGCCCCTTCCTTCAATGCATAAAAATAACACGACATGCACACACAACTCACATGCATATCAACTAACAAGATAACATACACAATGTCAGTAGCATTGTGATATACTTTTTTCAATCACCAATTATGTGATTGATATGCAGCACACGATCAAGTTCATGTAACTATCCATTATATGCACGCATTCAGACATACATACCACTTATATTTATCATTCATTTAATGACGCATCAAACAATTAATTACATTCTCAATGCCCGTCCTAGGTCATATGATTAGTTCTTTTAACTAGTTATGATTCTTATTCACATATTAGATATTTGGTGAATGAAATTGACTACGCTGCTTATCCATGATCAGGATCTTAGTATGCTTTGAAGTTAATAATAGTCTAGTAGATTCACACTTACACACATCATATATTTCAGTGGAAATAATTACTTAAAAATGAGGGTACATACTTCACTAGTCATCAAGCATATTAGTCAACAACCATCATCAACAAGTTATCAATAGTATATTGTTATATGATATATCACAATTGAATATGTATATGTACTGCACAATTAGCTGTATCCATAACAATTAGATAATAATCATAATCAATATATATCGGTTAGGTCACTGGTCTATTAATTGATAATTATAGCCCAATCCATGATCACATCTACTTAATATTCATACTTAAGCATAACTAGCCCGTTACCCTATGATTATTCACTCATATCAAACAAATCAGAGATTTGGGGTTGATCGGGTCGGATTAGTTAGTAGTGAAAACTATCACTGAGTTTTCTAATTTACTTACTTTATTTTTGTAGATCCATGACATCCATTTATCAAAGTAGTCCGTGTTCTTAATTTAATATATATTACTCTAGAAGAGATACCAATTATCCAGCATTGGTCTAGCAACAGTTATTATGATTGGTTTGATATCAATATCCACATTTGGACTTCTGATTTTGGTTACCATCTCCAAAAAGTTCAATTTCGTGGTTCTCGATTAATTACAGTTTTACTTATTATCACTTTGTTTATCTCATAAAATTTCTGAAATTCATTTGCAATAATTGATTATATCCAATTTTTGCTATATGATAACTTGTCTCATCGAAGTATGGTAAGTTCCTAATTTATTCATACTAAAGCTAGCATTAAAATAATAAATAATTATTACACCAACCAATTTACTTCTCACCGTGAGATACTTCCATTTAAGTTCCATTTTTACTATCACATCAAGATATGTAGCTAGGAGATCATATGTTTGGTCTAAAATATGCACTTAGTGTGCATTAAAGGGATTACATTCTAGTAAGAAATCTTAGACCAATATGCGGGATATATTTTACACCACTAGAAATCAAGGAGTCGAACTCAGAAAGAGATCAACAACTTCTATATTATTTACCTTCCCCTTCTGGTCAACACAGGAGACTATGACATAAACTGAACGTAATATCTATACACTCCAACCTTTCCCTGACTTGGAACCCATAAAAGGTGAATAAATTAATATCATCGTCCAAATAAATTTCTTAAATCTAATCGAATCAATAGTAGAAAATAATTTAGCTTAATTACCAATGATTTAACAATTTAAGTCAGTATATTATTAGAACATTTTATTCTCTCATTAGAAAGTAAATCGTGAATATAGTGAAAACATTTATGTAAATCGATGTTGAAAAGTGGACCCATTATGTGGGGTACTCCATCGTTCCAAGCATCACTCCTACCCCTAAAAGAATCTAATTATTAGCACAGTGAAAGGTTTCTACTAACAATTTCAAGGATCAATCACTTACATGTCTCAATATTAGGGACGAAACCAATCGGTTCGTCAACTCAATCAACTTGGCTATCCCCTCAAACTTTGAAATGTCCAACCTAACCCTTTTCACCTTCAACCCATCTCATTTACACATTAAAATTTCATAAAACTAAAACTAGTTTAAGCTTGTACACTAGAGCCCCTCTTTATTCTACGTCAAGAAGAATCAATTTCTGACTTATTGAG
Source organism: Agave tequilana (assembly GCA_038442645.1). NCBI lineage: Eukaryota > Viridiplantae > Streptophyta > Magnoliopsida > Asparagales > Asparagaceae > Agave > Agave tequilana. The sequence continues at coordinate 19,857 of JAVJIF010020782.1, read as the reverse complement.
AATTAGAAGTAACTAATAATTTATACAAGCTATCCATATCTTCCTTATTAATTGTGTTTAGTATCAATTAGTTCATTGAGTACCTGATCCTTAGACATGAAGCTGCTACTTAAATACCTTTCGTGGCTCAGACTTTTCAGATAACTAATGACGTTTTTATAGTAGCTTTCATTTTACATTTTAAAATAGAACAAAGAAAGATTTATTAGAAACTAGACTTCACCACCTTTACAACGATATATTATATGATAGGTTTCATTTAACTAAACTGCTCCAATATTCAGAAACTCATCAGCTGTGAATGGGCTCTGCAGCACAATAGTTTCGACCAACATGAAATATTTCAGTCATAACTTAAAGTACAAGTATCCAATAAGAACGTGGTATGAACTGTTGGAAAGTAGACTCAATTGTCTTTCTAACGGTTTATTATACAATACTACTTAACCCAAACACACTAATAAACTGAGCCCAATTTTACAAATTATTCTGTTTAACAGATTTCTGCGCCTATAGGAAGATCCGCTATTTCACTCAAAATGATTGTTTTGTCCAGAATTTTATAAGGAAAGTTTGGGGAAAAACAAATGTTGTAGACTTCTTTAAATGACACATGTTGATCATTACATGTTCATGAAAATCCTTCGAACTTTCAGAGAAATACAAAATAGACAAAGATCAAGAAGGATTTTTCTCACCTATAGATTTCTCCTCTTCTACAATTATCGTATACTTGTGATTGTAAGAATAATAATCGCTATACATACATAGAGCTATAGTTAGTAGGTGATTTACATATAGATAGAATCATACACAAGGCATCTTCAACTTAAAACTACCAAAATAATCACCTCTCATTTGTTAGCTTACAACCCAAGCGTCAAGATGAGATTTTGGTCTTCATTCTAGCACAAGCTTACTAATGAAATAAAACCTATGAAAGTGTCATGGGAAACAAGGATTAACTGAGGCTAAATTGAGTTCAATAATTCAGAAACCCCTTCATATATTCAAGAAAACTTTTATCAAATAATCTAGATCTAGGTGCAGCTGAAAATCAAATCAAAAAAAATTTTGAATCAATATTTCAATTTACTCCTCACCTATAGATCTATAAGAAGACCCGCTGCCCACCACCGCCTCGAGTTCTGCCGGTGCTGCCGCGGCTTTGGCCGCGCCTGGAGCCGCGGCCAGGCACGACCGCCCCGTCTTCGGCCGCCGCCTGCTTTAGGAGAGAGGGGAAAGAGAGAAGATGTGGGAGGAAAGAAAGAGAGAGGAGAGAGGATTTGAGAGAGAGAGAGAGAGAGAGAGTAAGAGAGAGAGAGATCTAGGGTTTTAGGGATTTGGGGGAGATAAAAGTGAGACTTATTTTATCCCTAGAAAATGAAGGAGAAGGATGAGAAATTTCTCCCCACCTTTACACAAAAATCCCTCTCAAATTTATTATTATTCTTTTAAATTCTTTTCCATCTCTCTCATTAAGCCGCATGTCTCTACTCATGCCTCATGTCTCCATCATTCCCAAGCAAAATCCCAACCATCCATCTACCCACCTCATAAATACCTACCCCTCTCCACTAAAATCCTTCTCAAAATAAAATTATGGATTTTTCTTGGTATCTCATTATATTATCTTGTATTTACACAATATACCAACACATTCATATAATGTATATATTTATACACACACATATACTCCATATCTATATATACATGCCAAAATATTCATACACCTATATTTGCAATCATTAAATTTTATTTCACTTCAAAATTTTTCCCATAATAAAATTAAAATAAATAAACATATAAATAACAATTCTATTTTACATAAAACACGCTTAATCATCCTCTTAAATAATTCTATCTGATCACTTTAATCAAATATTAGGATATTAAATTAGGATTTTAATGATCAAGGTGTTACATGAGAAGAGAAAACTCTTCAATCATCTAAAAATCCTATCTAAATTTGGATCCAAATTTAAATCAATTTGAGATCAAGAGAGGAAAAGGATATATCATCATCTATTCAGTTCAAATTCAAATCTAAAGATATACATCTAGAAGGCTTGATGCGATAAAGTCACAGATGAAAATGCAACCCAAACTGACTTGGATTTGCAGTGCCATCCCCTTAAATGCTGCGAAAACATGGCTATGATGTGACCGCTGGGTACCGGTTGATGTGTGGCTGCGGATCCTCTCCCCTCTACTTTCTTATAAATACCCATGCAGAACAGAGGAGAAAAGGCACCTCTCAGAGATCAAAGCATTAAGGTTTTCTTTAATTTTCTCTCTCTTCCGAATTTAGTTTTTATTTAGTAGGTTGTTAGATCAAGAGTGATTATTTGAGGAAGAAGGAGAGATTATACTTGAAGCGTGAAAATTCAATATAAAGGTTCAGTTTTTCCTCTCATCTCTCTTGTTTTATTTTACTTGCCTCTTTTTTATGCACTTTTTATTTTATTTAAACATGCCTAAGTTACTTGCAATCATGAGTAGCTAATTTTTGTTTCATTGCTTGCTAATCAATTAACTCCATTAACGTCTAGTGTTTCAATAAATAAACCCGATTGAATCATATACATGCCCACCCCAATCTTTGCGAAAGCGAGTATCCTTGAAGGCAAATAAGGATGGGTAACTTAGGTTAATTATTTTCTAGTACTTTTCAATTATTTTTCTTATCCTATGCTTGATTAGAAGTTTTGATAGTTTAATGTTAAACTTTGATTAGTATTATTTCAAATAAGATTTTGTTTCCATCTTATATATCTTGCTTAACTCCTGTGGTAGATTATCCTGTTTATGGTTAAAAGTTAAGAATGTATTTATTGAGTATTAGCATGTTAGCGGTGGTAGATGATTAGTAGCTGTGAACCTTTTTTATAATTGCAAAAGACCAAAACAAATTTCTAATTCTCTTTTCTTAAAACCAAACAAAGATTTTTTCATTCTTTCTTTTAAGTTTCTTAAACATAGAAGGTCGTACCGAAACGCTTCCATCATATCTCTCTCTGTAGATTCGACCTGTCTAGTCCTTACTACTACGGTTACATAGCGAGAAATCAGAGAATAATTCCAAAATCAGATAATACTTTCCTAAACTCTGTTTTTCCACAATCAATTATATATTGTGTGGGATGTTGTATATTAATAAGTAGGCTGATGTTAGCCGAAATCTGAGTTATCGTATCGGAGAAGACTCTATACTGCAGAGGAGATGCTGCAAAATTTTTGGAGATTATTTGAATAATTAAGTGAAAAAGTTTATGATTATGATAATTGAGATGATTAAAACTGGGACCGTTAAAGTTGGTATCAGAGCTAAGTCTTAGAAATTTGGAGTTAGTGGGGATAGGTCTAGAGAAGTGTACACCCAAAAATTGATTTAGATTGTTTGTTAAGGAATAAGATTGATTGTTATAATGGATGTGTATCTGGGATGTGTGTCCTGATTTGAGTACTTCATAGGTGTAGTGGGTTTATATACGTATGATTAATCTCAGAATGCGTGATATTTGATTTCTTTTCTTACGTTTGAATGAAGGTATACACGCATGCCTTTATTCGAATAAGTTCTGCTGAGAGTGCGGCCTCTTAGTATGAAGTGCCAGTGATATGAGACACTGGAATAAGGGAGTGGCTAAAATGTCAGGCAAGTCAAGATTAAATCAGAATAGAAGAATAAAATTCTGAATGTAAAATGATGAATTTGTCAAGATAAAAGATCAACAAGTAAAATATTTGTGTAGAATGTATGTGATATATGTATCATCAAGTATGATATGTGCATGTGCTGATATGATGCATGATGAATTATAATATAGTTACCACCAAGTGTGATATGTATATGCGATAAAATAAGCGTGTAGGTGTAATATTCAAATTAGTTAAACTTTGATTAAATCTATGATTTCTGAAATGACCCACAAAGTACGTAGCATTTTGGTGCAAATTTTCCGATGTATATAGTTTGAAGTACACTGCACTTCCCGAGTTGCCCCTAGATTAATAACAATGAAAAGTAAAGTGTTTACCCCTAATTAATCCTCTCTTTCCCCCTTCACACGTACACGCGTGCCTTCAAACATGCAAAGTACGGAAAGAAGAGAAAAAGAAAAGAACCCCCTAGCTACTAATTAACTCAAAGGGTGGCCATTCAGCACATGTAACAACCATGCTTTGCCCCTAGATTAAGACTTAAAGCCTACAAATTAATGATCATAATTAAACCGAGTGAAAAAGACGTTTCATGCTAGCCAGCCAACTTAGCGCTTCTTGAGAGGGACACATGTCCCATCCCCATCCCTCCACTTGTTCGGCTCTCGACGTTGAGGACCGCCCGCGGCCGCAGCCCTCGACACATCGGCCCCGATCGACTGACCGGCATTCAGCCGGCCTGAGGTGATCATATTGGAGGATAAATTCTGTTGGTTTTTAATGGGAAATTAGTGTGTAACTATCCCATTAATTAATCTCACTTTTTTCTTCCTTTCTCTTTTGCAACTAAGATGCTTGTTGAGGTTAACATCCATGATAGGAGAGGTAAGGGTGGTGGTGTTTGAAGAAGACCTTGGAATAGGGAAATCCAATCACTTGTCACCAAAACAACACGCACACACTCTCTCTTAAAAGAAGCACCAACTCTCAAGTCGAGGGGAGTATGCTCGCAACTCCCTAAAGCAACATGTGAGGGTTTTGTGCTTGCTAGCAAAAGCAAAAGCCTTCATTTAGGAAATAGTCTCTAAATTCTACCTCCTTCGAAAAAAAATCAAAGCATGAAAGCTGGGTTTTGATTCTAGAAGGCCTCTAAAAAATAATTACTTTATCGTGCTTCTTCTTCTATCCTTAGCGCACTTCACATGTCGAGATAAGGTGATGCGACTATGATGTCAAGTCTCATGCGAGCTACATGGCAGCTTCATCTTAAGAGAGACATCTAAATCATTATACTTCAATTAACTCTCAATCAAAATAAATTCAAGAAGAGTTGTCATCTGACGTGTCTTTTTCATATCAAGCAAACACTTTAACGACACTCCAGTTCACTATTCCTCAACAGTTATAGAGACTCATGAAAAGACTTGGCAACGAAAACATATAATATGAGTTGAGAGATATTCTAAATAGTTTAAAAAAAATTAAACTTATAATTAGAGAGTAAAAATCTAATCTCATACAAATATAAGACTTACGTATATTTGATAGTGTAGAGATAAAAATGTGTGAGCTATGACGCAGACACGTGGCATTCATCACCAAGAACGACGACCCAAAGCCGTGAGTGCTCCTCCCAGTCCCCTACTACTCTTATCTTCTGAGTTCTCACTTTCAGCAAAGCACAACACGTACTTGTGTACTGTGTACACAATGGCAGAGAAACGACACGATATTCGAGGTACAAAATATCCATGTGGCATGCATGAGACTGAACCCTAGTTTGTCTGTAGAGTTGTAGCCTAGGAAACAAATCATCTGCATGCTGAGAGCCTGCACACAGCTGTTGCAGGCTTCTCATGTCTTCCTTTTCCTTCAGCAGAGTGAGACAATATCCTGTCTCTCTCTTTAATTTTCTTTTTAGGTTTGAAATCCTAAATTCGTGTATATAATTGCAGTTTAAAGTTTTGCAGGATAAATATGAAAATAAAGCTTGTTTGATAGATTAATATCAAAAATCTTAAAAAGAATCTAAATCTTAAACAGTACAATCTCTTTTTCGTTTGAAACCATGATGAATTATCACTCTTTTCTCATTGTCAATTCAAATTTAGTACTCTCCCAATAAAAATTAAAAAAAAAATAGACAATCAAAATTGTACTGAGGACTAATTTCCCTTTTTTTCAAGTACCACCTTATTTTTCATTTTATTTTTTGAGGGAAGTACCACACGGCCTGAGAGCTTTGTCCTTTGATATTTGATTGTGCTTTCCCTGCAAAATTGCAAACAAGTTTGTCCTTGCGTGGCAGTAGTATCTATGCCCCAATCTGAAGGATCCGGTCCAGGGCCCAGTTATTCAAGTGTCTCCTTGCGCCACGTGTACTCCTGGAAACGAAAACTGGTCAGGCCCCGGCTGTGCAAAATGTACAGCGTCTGACTCAGCCTGATCTTAAGGACATGTTTGGCTTTAAAAACAGGTCACTGAAAATTGATAATTATCAGATTAATGTTGAAAAAAAATTGAATCTAACACAACTGTTTTCCTCTTATTTTGATAAAAAAAAACTGATGATTTTTTCTCAATTTTTTCCAACCAAACAACCAGTTTTAATGAAAAAATCGATGAAGCTCACAGATTTCAGAATTTCAAAAAAAGAAAACAAGTCCTAATTGGGAGCACAATACAGTTACGGCTACCACTTGCTAGTAAGGGGTACTGTGGCTAATTCAGTTCCATTTTTTCTAAAAAAATGAAAATTTTCCCTTTTATTTTGTTTCACAAAGTGCTACACTGTCCAAAAGCAAAAATTGCTTTGTTTTTAGTCCTATAAAATGCATCTTCGCGGTATGATGGGGTTCAATGATATAATCCGCCAATAATAGCGTTTAAACTAAACTGCCGTTGTATGGGTGTCAATGTACTAGATATAACGTGCGAGGTTAAATGAATTTATTCTTATATCCTCCGGTGTATGAGAGTTTTTTTTCCCACTCTTCACAGCCTTTGGCCTTTATGTCCATTGTATGATCACTTCAATCCTGCTAAATATATGTGAGAGTAAACTATTTTTACATAGGAAGAAAAATTTCTAGCAAGTACACTTGACCTACTATGAAAATACTATTGAAGATCAAGCTCAATTTTTTGTAGTATAAATATAGGGAAACTTTTCATTCCAAACTTCTTCAATGCATAATTTGTAACGGAGATGGGATTAGGTTTTTTTTGCATCCTCGAGGGATTTGATATTAGAAATTGATCCATTTTTTCTAAGGGTTAGTTGCGGATACACCTCGTGTATTATAAACATTGGAGAAAGATACACCTCTTCAATTCTTTATTAGCATACAAACCCTTTGCTTTCATTTTTTTTTAATTCAAATTGGGTTAATTTCATATTTTTTTTTTAAAATTCCCTAACAACCCTTTATCAATATTAACCCAATTTGAATTTTAAAAAAAATATATGAAATTAACCCAATGTGAATTAAAAAAAAAATGAAGCAGGGGGCTTGTCTATTAATATAAGAGTTGAGAGGGTGTATCTACTCCAATGTCTATAGAACAGGGGATGTATCTTCAATTAACTATTTTTCTAATGCATGAGAATGATCAGAGCTGGGCGTTAGATTTGAATTTAGTAACTTCTGTACTTGAAAAAAAAATTGATATATCATAAACTTTTCCCTGAATTTATATTCAGAGTTTACTTGACCAAAAACTAGATAAATAAAAATAGATGCAAACCAAAAACATATCATACACTCACCTAATACATATGGTAATCATACCGTCGCTATAAATGCAAATATTTGTTGTTGTTGTTGTGTTGTTGTTATAAAGGAAAGCAATAAAATAAACCATCATCTTCCTTTAAAACCAAGTTATGCACTTCTAACTGCCAATCTGTAACCTTTGATTAATAGTTAATAATTGTCATAATATCAATAAAAAAAAGACCTCATAAGCACAAAAAGAACACAAGCCGTAAAAAGTTTTTTTTTTTTTTTAAATGTAAAATGTCACTCTCGATAAAGACTCCATTAATGTCTATCTTTGATGATTGCACTGATTACAACAGGCTAATTAAACTTATCTAATCTAAACTCATTAAATATTTAAATGATTCTACCACTACCACTATCTCTTTTCTGAGGTTGAATCCAGTAAAGGCTAAAACCCACAACAAGACAAGGATTAATTTGGAAGCTAAATTAGCTCATGATGTCAATTGTTGACTTGCCACACCCCACTATGGTTTTATGTGGGAATAAAAACTTGGTTGCATCAAGTGTTTAAACGTGTTCAACTTTTTACACAATTGAAAGAAAGAGATATTCTTATCTTTTAAGGGGAGAATTTTACTCAACTGTTTACTAAACAATCTTAGCCTTGTTGTACATTTTTCTTTTTCATGTAATTGCGATAGACATCATTTTAATCAATTCTTAATCATCTATTTTTCTAATAAGATGGCTAGTATACCTAGACTTATACACACACATATATAGACTTGTCTTTCTCGCGTATATGGCAAACGTAAACTAAAACTAATTGTATATATACAGAAATTTTATTCTTATATGTTCTGAGGAATTTTGCGAGAAAAATACGTTAGAAAAATTTTATTTCAGAGAAAGAAAAGAAAGTTGAATCATGTTATTCATTCATTCAACATTATCACAAGAAGCATTTGATATTGGACCCATCATGGAGGTTCTCCAAGAACTTGATCCCCTGACGAAAGCTCAACAAGTTCCATAGGGCCACCTAATGAAATTCCCTCACACTAATTACTATCCAATGTCACTTCCTAAGTTCCTTTTGAAAAAGCAAAGAGGGAATCAAGCTAGCTACTTGGTTTCTTTTTCCAACTAATTCTAGAACAATGCATCTCATGCTCTCTAATAATATAGAAGGGGAAAAAAAGAATATGAGTTTTGGTCTTTGAGATGCCTTTTGTTTGTGGAGCTAAAGCTTGTTTTTGTGAGAAAGTGCCACAATCCAAAGCCTAGGCTTGTCCTTGTGGAAAATGTTGGAATTTTGAGTTCAAAAATCAAATAAAAGCTTCTATTGTTGCTACGTCTAATTAATTTCGATAAAAAATTACATATTTAGATTATAGTATAATTATCCAAAGAAAAACTGCAGAGAGATTGGAGCACGTGAAGCATTAAATGGTGCTTTGTCCACACAATAATGAGCTCAATTGGTTGCTTGCTTGACTTGCTAATTGGGTCTTTGTCCTCATTCGTGTGCAGAAAGAGAACACAAGTGTGGTCACCGGAAAGCCATTTGGATTAGTTTTGAGTGTTGGTTTGTTTCATAATGCGGTGAGAGAGAAGCTTTCAAAAAAAAAAATAAAAGTTCTAGATAACTATGCTCTCCTTTTGTAGTTCTAATTTGACATAAGTTTGTGCTTTTTGGATTTTCTCATGGTCATTCTTTTATACTACTCAGGTTTGTTGGTATTGTGTGTCATCATCATGAATCATTAAAGAATGTAAACCATAAGCAGGTTATTTTATAATATGCACTTAGACTAATATGTACACACCTTTTTACATAAGAATTGTAAGTATGTTAATTTAAATAGAGGGAAATGTAAATCAGCTGACACAGGAGGCAACTCCCTCCTATGTCGCACTCAAAAATCATATTTCCCGAGTAATTTTCAAGATCCGACCGCACATTATCATCTTCATATTCTAAAATATACACATAAAAAAAATCAAGTGATTTGAAATACGTTTTACTCATTGATCTAATCGTTCCATTTGTTCTATTGTTAAAAAATCGTTAATGTTTGAACCAAAGAAAATGGAGTAAACAAATTCAAAATTACTTGATTTTTTTATATGTGAATATCTTAGAATATGAGATGATAATGTGCGGTCGGATCTGAAAATTTACTTGGGAAATGATTTTGAGTGCGACATAGGAGGGAGTTGCCTCCTGTGTCAGCTGATTTACATTTCTCTCATTTAAATAAGTATTGTAATATCTAGTAAGTTTTTTTCTCGGTAGTTTTTTCCCCTTCTACCTTTGCTAAGAGATAATGATGGGTATTACTTGTTTAGAAAATTGCTTCTAGGTCCTCAAGAAAAGATGAAATCATTCAAAACTCCTCGTTGTTTTCAAATTCTGTCAAAATATTTTTGACCAAGATTCTCTTGGGGGCTATTTGGTTTCAAGGAAGTGGACGGAAGTAGGAAATGAAGAAGTATCATTTCTCACTTCTCTATCTATTCAAATACAGAAAAAGGAAATGAGAAAACCCCTTTCTTTTTCTCTTTTTCCCTTTTACACAACCATTTTCTCACTTTCAGGGTTCAACAATAATTTTTGTGGTCATGTAGATCTCAATTGTAATAAGTTGTAATTCAAAATAGTTAATTTTGTGATCATGTAAATCTCACTTGCATTCTAATTACAGTCATTTTTATTTTTCTTAATTAATTTTTATTTTAATATTATTTGCGGTCAACTTTATGGTCACTTTCTACTTTCCTTTAACTTCCACATGACCATAACATCGGAAAAGACATAACATTTTCTAAATCATACTTCCCAATAACATCCAAACAACGAAAAACTTGCTAACTAATTCTCAAGTTTCAAAGAAAAAACTAACTACTTCTTACTTCCTCACTTCCTCACTTTCACCCCTAACCAAACAGTCTCTATCACAATACAATATGGGGTACTAAGTATTTTCATAATCTATGAATTGTCTTTTGTTTTGTCTTTTTACGTTTTGTCTTTTTAATGGGGCATGGGACCATTTTCACTGTCCTTTTGATATCTACAATTACTGTCATCAATTTTGAATGTTGAAGTCGATAATTACTCCAAGGAAAAGATGTTCGTTTAATATTTATTGTTAACTTGATCAAAATATTTATAAAATATTCTAAATATTTAGGAAATAATTTAAATGAAAACAAATAAGCAATTAATGTCTTATTTTATAAAATAATTGAACCTCTATTTTTTGTAAAAGAAGAATCATTTAATATGAATAATTATGTATTTTTTTTTTCCACTTTTTTTATTATTTTTTATTTATTATTATTTGTAATAAATGTAAAAATGTATAATTATACTAAATTTTACTTATTATTAAGGATGTAAACCTATTAATGATTTGAATCCAATCTATTTTGTTTCTATATTCTGTCCACCTTCCTCAAAATCTGCCCACCTTATCTAATATCTTGTCGATCTTCTCAAAAATTATGGCCATTTTTTGTAATATTGTTCACTTTTTGAATATTATATCATTATTATAAGATTTTGTCCACCTCTAATATTTTTATCAAACTTTTATAATATTCTGTCAATATTATAGTGTTCTGTTCACTTTTTGACATTTTTGTTCACTTTTTACTATTTCTGTCAACTTATTTTAAAGGTTGCCCACTATATTCAATTTCTGCGACTTTGACTCTTGATGGTCACTTATTGAAAATCTTTCCACTATATTCAAATTTTATTCACCAGTTTGTAAAATTTGTTTACAAATAGAGAAAATTCACCAAATCACAAATCCATCATAAATAATAAAGTCATCACAAATTAATCACCCATCCTAAAAAATATCAGCAAAATTACCTCAAAATCATAAAATGACCAAAAAACATGAGAAAAATTATATCTAAATCATCAAATTCCTCAAAATGATCAAATTACAAAATCATCACAAAAATCTAAATTAAATTTTCTCAAAAAATTCAAAACTACATCAAATTCCCTCAAACTAAAAATTACAAAATTAAATCACATTACATAATCAGAAATAAATATGTCTGCTTATATTTTGTCCACTTTGACTGTATTTGTCTACTTATTAGAAATATATATCCCCTAAATTCAATTCTGCCCTCCAACTATGAATATGTCTACAACTAGAGTTAAATTCATCACAATCCACATAATCCATCACAAATAACAAGTATCACAAGTTTATCATCATCCTCAAAAATCATGAAAAAATTAAAAAAAAGTAGAAAAGAATAATAAATCCCATGAAAAAAGACCTAAGCATCCATTCTTCTCCTTCAAATTCACTACCCCTGAAAAAAATGACACAAGAATAAAAACCTCAAGCTCACAGAGAGAGAGAGAGAGAGAGGAGAGAGAGGAAAAAGAAAATGTCTTCCATGCAAAAACTGAAGCTCTTGACTTTCCACTGCGCAAAGTCAATACCGTCAACAACAACAAGCAGCCCCAACCGCGAAGGCTCTCGATGGCCGCCGCCAACTCTTCTCACCGCGGCCTTGTGTCACTTTGGGAGGCTCATCGACCACTTGCTGTCCTCAGTCGCGGGCGAAATCGGGCGATTGAAAACTCCATGAAGGAAGGTCAGCTCAACGGCTGCCACCACAAACTCAAGGACCTCTTCATCTGCTCCCTCATCCTCGTGTCAATGGCAGAGCTGATCAATGCTCACTTATCAAGGTGAATCATGGTGCTGTGTGTGAAAATTTTATACTGTCTTCTAAAACATGCAATATTCTTACAAAATTAATTAAGATTAAACAACAATTATTCTAGCATGCAACAACATTATTTTTAAAATAAAACAAAAGAATCTGGCCTGGAGAATACGGTCGCGATGTCGCTGCCCTAAAGGATCAAAAGCTCGTTTCTTTGTCTAGACATTGAATTCGGCATTGCCCTAACAATAAAGGATCCCCCGAATCACCAGTACTCAGCCTAGGACGATGAGTAGAGCCTCTACTCTAATGAAGAAGTTGCCCAGAAAAATAAAGATAAAAATTCTTTTAACACTGAAGTCATTCTCATGAAGAGTATGCTTAATATTTTTTTTAAGATGTAAAGAGAAATGAGTTGTGTCTCTTATTATTGGAGTGAGAGGTCTATTTATGTCTTAGAACCTAAGTTGTTGTAACAACTCCATCAGAAACTCTGAACAGTTCAGAGATTTTCTCAACTTGAGACTTAGATCCTGAGACTTAGTCAAAGTTGACTTGGTAAAATAAATTTGAAATGAAAGCTTTTTTTTTTATTATTTCAAAAATCCAACAATCTCCCTAAAAGTTTGAGTTTCAGGGAAGACAGAATAAAACAACACGATGTAGATAAATTAAAAAACACAAATCAGAAAATATAAAAACACGAATAAGGCTAGGCAAGCTCATACTGTGGATTAGGGATAAATAGCTTGCGATCTTGATTTTACTCTTAGTAAATTCATCGCCACCTGAGAGACATAATAGACTACGCCTTGAATTAGGTCTCTTTAACTAAATATTGATGGAAGACACACACAAGTAAGTTCTCATCTATTGAGCGAGGGGGTTGAGCGTTAATGGTCATGCTTACAGTAACCGACTCATGAGAGTTTCTAAGGGTCAGCCATGTCCCTCAACCACGGCCATCACGGTCCTCTCACATAGGAAGTCCTCATAGGATACTACAGCTGGATGTTATAACCTTCACACAATATGCGTTGACTTATTAAAAGTTAACTCATCCTTATCTAGGTGTATCATAAGAGCATTGTCACCATAGAGAATGGGTAGCAGTTATAATGCTACATATAGGATATAATATTCAGGGTTATGCTCCACACGATTATCACCAGTCCAGCTTGTTACTACCACATTGAACCTCTTTCATGGAATCAGCTCCCAATCAAGTAGGTTGGGTTCCCGCTGTTGGTGAATAACATGGGCTTAACTACATCTCCTTCGATAAATTTGGACTATACTCTTATAAAGACCCTTAGACAGAATAATTTTATGTATTAGGGTCAGAGAAATGGCTTAAAAACCCTTATTTCAAGTGATGACAGTCAGAAATTTAACTCTTCATGACCAAATTATTATTACTCTTGACACATTATATTAAACCTATAAAGTCTTTGGTAATTGTCAGAGTCTCTCCCCTATTTGGAATTATAAAGTAGTTATAAATTTTTCTTGTAGCCTTAGTTTCAAAATGAACAAATTATACCATAATGATTTATGAAAAACATATATACATTGTATTTGATTATTCAAATATTTAAGGTACATATGTATTATATATGCTAAAGAATAGTCAAGAAATTTATGTTATCAAAAATCATAGAATGCACACTTAGAGTCAAAATTTAAGTATTAACATGTAATTCAGATATATCAAAAATATAGTTTAAGCATATACTGATCAAAACATTAAGAACTTTACATGTACTAAAGGAAAAATATTTATATTCATTTTATTCACTTTATTAAGACATTGATGATGTCACAGATGACATTTTGATATTTTATAAGATGGTTGCAAATTGGTCCTTACCAGATAGTAAAGCATACTAATTTGCCCTACCATTTATATTATTAATAGTATCGAATTTTCATCTAAAACAAATCATCATTGTCTTTAACTTAGTGATTAGGATATAGAATTTAATTTTTCATTTGTACATGCAACATGTTCATATTTCACAAATAATACATACATATAATATCATTATTGATCTTGTAGTTTGAAAATGACACATTTAAAATTTTCAAAATAATTTAAAATAAGTTTGAAATATTATCATAATTTAATGAACAACAAAAAAAATTATAATATTCTTTCTAAAGAAATAAACTCTTTAAAGAAATATTTGAAGTGCGTTAGTAAAACATAGCAATCATTCAAGATATTTTACTATATAATTAGGCACTTATAATTTCTATATATAAATATGTGGCCCAAAGGCCTTCCACCCTAGTTTTGATGATGATTAACTCATGTAGTTATGTTTACTAATAATCTTGTGATTTAGTTTCAGATCATTAACCAAGACTTAGTTGGTGATTAGCTTCAAAGAGGAGTTTAGAAGCCTTCACATGGTGATTCCCGTGCCCGAGCATCAAGGATCATACCTTTGCACTCGACGGATCACGTTTTGGATCGGGTCTACTTGAAGATGAAGATTGTCAAGAGACTTAGGTATCCTATTTAGTTTAGTGTGTTTAGATCCATTTGTAAAGCTTAGTATAGTTGATATGCTCAAGTGCACAACACACACAAGATTTATGTTGGATATGGTTTTTCGGTTTTTAGTTTAACGATATGTGTTTTCATGAATAGATTGATCAAACTAAGTTTACATGGTTTTATATGTATAATAGATGTTATTCTAGTATACATGCATGCTTACATGACTTATACAAACGTATTTTGACTATCCTATTCATGTATTGAAAAATCCAAGTTTGATAAAAATACAAGTGTTGGTTTTTGATAAAACTAACGACAAAAATGATTGAATATGTTGATATATGTCTTGAATTTTTTATCACAAGTGTGTTTATCAAAGTAAATGATAAAAAAATTTTTATGACAATTTAAAAGAGATAAAAGATTTTATAAAATATTTTTACCCAGTGTTTTTTGACCCAGGTTGTGCTGACAGGCCAGGTCAGTCGACCGCATGGGTCGACCGCACCAAGGGCGCCGGTCGACCCGTGAGGTCCGACCGACGTGCACAGACTTGTGCACGTCTGGCAGACACAAGATCGGTCGACCCGGACGGTCGACCGGGTCTGAGAGCTCGCTATCTGTTTATTTGGGTCGACGGGGCGGTCGACCGGTTTGCCCAACGGTCACATTTTTGACCGTTGGCGGTCGACCGGGCGGGACCGCCAAGCCTGTCAGGCTGCCACATCAGCCTAACGGCTAGTTTTGTTTTGGGGCTATAAATACCCCAACTCTTGGGCTGTTTTGATAAGATTTTTAAGAGAAAAAATTCCCTACTCTCTGGTTTTAAAATAAGTTTTTAAAGTGTTTTAGAGCCTCAAAGATTTCATCTTTATTGTTTTCAAGGGTTTGGAAAATTCAAAGAAAAATAGGTTTTTGGGATATGCTTTAGATCTTCATTTCTATCATATTGCAAGTGTTTTTCCAAGGATTTTTTCTTTGCTATTTGATTTCCAAAACACCTTGATTTTCACACTTGAGCTATCTTCTATCCTAATCTATTTAGGATCATTTGTTTTGTGGAAAGAGAAAAA
Source organism: Agave tequilana (assembly GCA_038442645.1). NCBI lineage: Eukaryota > Viridiplantae > Streptophyta > Magnoliopsida > Asparagales > Asparagaceae > Agave > Agave tequilana. The sequence goes on along the minus strand of JAVJIF010020782.1, from coordinate 4,177 downwards.
AGAGAAGTGTTTGAGGTTGTTGAGCCTCCAAGTTGTAACCCTCCTTGTATTTTTGGATCCCTCTCGGTAGTGGTGATTGTTGTTGTTGGCTACGAGTACCCTCAGTTGGGAGGCGGTGTTGAGAGAGGAGTTCGGTACTCCTTGTTGTAACAATCCTCTTCGGTAGAGGTTCCCTCGGTGGGAGATAGTGGATTGAAAATCCTACACGGTGGTGTAGGCGGGGATGTAGCTGGGTGCTCGAACCTCGAAACATATCTTGTTGTTAGCGTTTGATCCACTTGTCTCTCAACTCTCTCTCTCTTTACATTTGTGCTAGCATTATTCATATTGTCATATCATTCATATTGCTTGTATTGCCTTGCATCCTTCATATTGCTCATCCTTATATGCTTGGCTTGATTGTGTGTGTGCCTCACTTATACTTAACCACAAGAGCTTCACATAGCACCTCAACCCATTCAAGGGGAATCAAGAGGAGTTAGTCCAGAGCCCTTCACAGGAATTCTGCCCTACACTTGTGAGGTGTATTAAGTGTGTTGCAAAATTTGCATTAGCTTCGCATTTAGCACATTTAGTTTCTAGATTAGCAAGTAAACTATTCACCCCCCTTCTAGGTGTGCTTTTCAATTGGTATCAGAGCCAACGCTCCTGATACTTAGGCTTAACATCCTAGGAGTGAGATCCATTTGTTTGCTATATTTGTTGCATTTGCTTGTTTGCACACATATAATTTGGACCCATGGACTTCATGACCCACCTATGTATGATGTTTCAACATTCTTGTTTGGGAAGACTAGGATGTCCATATACCTCCAAACCCTAGGCTTACATGTTTTCCTTGCGGCTACCAAGAAATGCTATCTTGGAAATCGCAATCATATAGGGGCCAATGCACAAGCCCTAGAGGCCATTAGAAGCACGCTTTCAAAAGATTATCTTTATGTTGTTGTTTCTAATCTTGATTCCGCTTTTGTAGTGTGGAATAAGTTGACGACTACCACCACCTCCAAGCTTCAAACGCCTATCCAACAAGAAGAGGAGTCTAGTGGAGAATCCGACTCACAATGCTATATGGTCCAAGGAATGGACTCCCTTGAGGTAATTCGGAACCCCACTTAGATAGTAATGATTGTGCTAGTTCTTCAAATGATTTTATTGATCCCCATGCTTTAAATGAAGAACTATCTTATGTTTGTGAAAAATTAATTGAAAAATATAATTTGTTGAAAAAGAAAAGCCTAGGAATTGAAAAAGAAAATAAAAAATTGCTTCTAGACTTGACATTATTTTGCAAGAGAAGGTTGAGGTCTATAATGAAAGAGATTCATGAGATCTCAATTAGAACTTGCACTTAAAGAAAATGAATTTTTAAAATCTAAAAATGATTGTGATAAGTTTTGAAAATAATGATGCTTTATCAAAAGTTGAGTTTGTTTTAAAGAAAATGATTCTTTGAAAAGAGAAATTGATTTTATTTCAAAAGAATTAGAATTTGTTTAAGCAAAAATAGATCTTTGAAAATGATATTGTTTCTCATATTTGCCATGCTAGGGTAGTATCACACACTTCACCTATTGCATGCCACACTTCTTCTTCTAAGATTAAGATGATATTTGTTTGCTTAAGAAGAAGGTTGATTGTTTGGGCTCCACTATGAGCCATGTGCCATGAACCACTCACGTTTGGAAACCTTAGTTCAAAAGAAACAAGTTCCATCCTTTATGCATGCACACCCTCCACGGCATACACATGCTCCTCACGGACACACCCATCACAAGTATGCTCATGTGTACACTTGTACACATTGTGAACATATGGGCCACCTTGCTAATTTTGTTATGATAGATTACATACTTCAAATTTAGCAACTAAGTTGGTTGGGTTAGAGAAGGTACTAACCCCCATGGACCCAAAAGAGTATGGGTACCAAAGACCACCCCTAGAGTTTTTAATGTAGGTGTGGGCTCTCACATGACGTGAGAGTTGCCGTACCTTGAAGTGGATGCGTTCCGAGCTTTATGGATATCATATGGATGCATCACTTCAAGAAAAGTTGGTGGGAAGACCACCTTGGTTTGGAGAACTAGAGCGTGCCCTCATTGATTTTGGTATCGAATCTCTAACTCCTTAATTTACATGCTTTCCATGTTTATCTTTCATAGCATGTTTTATTGTTTGTAGATTATTATGATAATGCCATGATAATTAGATTCTTGACATACATGTATAGTTTTGAGAACCCATGTTTAATATGGATTATATTTTGTGTTCTCGTATTTGATTAGCTATCATGTATATCATAAATCTAATAACATGTGGATATCATAATAATCATGTTTATGTTTATCATTGATTTTTATCGTGGTTTATGCTTCATGATTTGAATATGTGTTAGATGTTAATTTTCATTAAGACTAGGATTTATACTTGTGCATATAGTGGGCCACAAATAAATTTATATATGTTTGAGCTTGAATGCTTATTTGAACCCATTAGATGGCTAGTATAGTCTAGTTTTGATGATTCATACATTTTAAACTTGTATTCCTATTTTTAGATTTATTTTTATGTGTATGAGTTTCATTTCATGTATATGTGTAATTTTGCCAAACTTTAAGATATACATGTATACCCCTTGAGTCATTTGCCTTTCATGCAAATCTATACATATGGACTCAATTATGTTTAGCAATATGTATGTACTTTGTTTGACAAAACACAATATACTTTGATATGAAATTTGTTTAATGAAAAATTTAGCTTTTTATGTTCTCATGTGTTTTATTTAATTCATGTATATTTCCATTTTATCCAAATTATTGTTTATACATATACATCCTTTTGAGCCACGTGCCTTCATGCATATATCTTTGTGGACTCGTTGTGTTTGGATATGTATGTACACTTTAATTTGTATAGGACATACATATACCTTGAAGATTAAATAAGTTTTAATGATTTTCATGTTTTCTTGTTTCAAGGAATTTTGAGCTTAATTGGAAATTTCATAATGCCCATGTCACACATACTGTACACTCACCATTTTAAAATATTTCTCATGAGTAGTTTTCATGAGCATGTATGGAATTTATTGATATTGAGTGTAAGTGCTATGTGATTTACATGTGTTTTATGAAAATTAATTTAGTTTATTCCTTACTTGAAGGATTTCGTACTAGTTTAAAAGATTTTCCATTTAACTAGGTACGGTATTCTTCAATTTGGTAGAGTTTTTCAAACAAAGCTTATTTTCAAATCTATTTTGTGAAAAACCCTACCTTCTATGGGAGGATGGATGAGAGATCATGTTCATGAATGCTTTAAAATGAAAATCATTTAAAACTTGAACCATGATTGGGAGGCTAGGTAATATAAGATATACACTTGAATTATTGTTATTTCAATTGGTATCATTGAATTCTTTCAATTGGTATCAATCTGACATTTCTTGTATACTCATATATGTTTGTATGTATGTATGCTTTCTATTCCAAGAATATCAATTTCTATTGGTATCTATTTTCCATACATATATATGTTTGTTAAAATAAAATGAACATTATTTTAATTGGTATTTCATAAAGGGGAGAAAATTTTGATTTTGTCTTTCAATTGTATTTGATTCCCACTACCTTACTTTATGATAGAAAATAAATTTAAAATTTGGTATCATATGTTCAAAATGAAAAACATTTATAATTGGTATCAAAATTTTTGTTTGGACATTCAAAATTCATTATGTTTAATTTCAAATTGGTATCAAGATTTTCATGTGTTTTGCTTAAAATTGGTATCAATATGTTTGTTGTTGTTTCCTTTCAATTGGTATCAAGATGCTATTCCTTGATATTTTCAATTGGCACCTAATTGATTGTCACCCTAATTGACTTTGTTTTTTTTAGACAAAAAGGGGGAAATATTTTTTATTGATTCGTTGTTTCGAACAAAAAGGGGGAGAAAAATTATTGATTTGGTTTTGTTTTTACCCCTTATTGAAGATTGATTCTTTGCATTAAAAAGAGAGAATATTTTGTTTTGTTTGATTTTTACCCCTTTGTTGATGATTGACAAAAGGGGGAGATTATTTGAGAAAGATATAGTTTTATATATGCATGTTTATGTTTTGCATATATTAAGTTTAATTAGTTTAATTTTAATTGGTATCTAGAGCATGTTT
>JAVJIF010020781.1:0-68743 GCA_038442645.1 Agave tequilana | reverse complement strand
GATAATGCACAAGAATCTATATTTATGATTCCAGCAAGACGGAAAGGCCAAAAACCAATTCTTTTTGGGCGAATCTCGTCTGAAACAACGCCCCGCGAAGAATCAGAAGGCGAGGAGGAATCCCCTCAGTTCGGTCATTATGAACCAAAAGCACTCAAAATGATGAGATGCATGGGGTACGACCTGACCAACAGACCCGGGTTGAACTTCGGCAAAGGAAGGAGGACGCTGCTTCGATCCTTTGTGCCGAAAGGGAAGGCCCCCGATTATTATCATCGGACGCGCCGGGGGTTGGGCTATGTATCAACTCCGGTCCCATCAGCCTCCGATTCTCAAGAATCGTCGAGCAACGATTACTCTTCAGACACATCATCTTGGGAGTCAGATGTCAGTGTCGGCAACATCTTCAAGGAACTTTCAGTGAACATGGTTTCGACAAGCCACCTGGAAGATGGAAATGAAGAAATTATCCAATCTGATACAGATCCTTGGATCAAACATTTAAATGCTCTTTGGGACACTCGCTTTGAACAGCGCGAGCCACCCACAGAAGACAAGGTTGTTCAGATCAACCTAGGAGATGAGGCTAACCCTAAGCCCATCTTCATAAAAGTGACGGCCTGTCACATTCGGAGAAAAAGGATCTAATATCTCTTGTACAAGAGTATATAGACGTCTTCGCCTGGAATTATGAGGACATGCCAGGACTCGATCCTCAGGTGGCTATGCACCGCCTCAACATCAATCCGGACGTAAAGCCTGTCAAAAAACAGCAGCGACGGTTTCGTCCAGAAATAATGGAGGCAATTCAATCAGAAGTCAGAAAACTTATTGATTCTGGCTTCATCAGGGAAGAACAACATCCCGACTGGGTAGCCAACATCGTCCCCGTCGCCAAGAAGAACGGGAAGATCCGGATCTGCATCGACTTCCGCGATCTAAACGAGGCCTGCCCCAAGGACGAATTCCCATCACCGATCACAGATGTCATGATTGACAATACTTGTGGATTCGAACGAATGTCCTTCATGGACGGATTCTCAGGATACAATCAAATCAAAATGTATCCTGATGACGAAAAGCATACCTCCTTCAGGACACCTCTAGGGTATATTGCTACACCGTCATGCCCTTCGGACTGAAAAATGCAGGGGCAACATACCAAAGGGCCATGAACGCCATTTTCTATCAGCAAATACGCAAAACGGTGGAATGTTATGTTGATGACATCGCGGTAAAAAGCCGCACTAAAGGTGATCACATAGCGGACCAGAAGGTGGTCTTTGATATCATGCGGGCTCATCAATTGAAGATGAATCCCACAAAGTCCTTCCTGGAGGTGGCCAGTGACAAATTCTTAGGATTTGTTGTAACATCCACCGGAATTCACTTGGACCCGGAAAAGGTTCGCGCTATCCAGGAGATGCAACCCCGAGAAATCTCAAAGAACTCAGGGGATTGCTGGGACGATTGGCGTACATCCGCAGGTTTATCTCAAACCTCTCCGGAAGATGCCAACCCTTCGCTAAGTTAATGAAGAAGGGTGTCTCATTCATTTGGGATGACGCTTGCCAACAAGCGTTCGAGGAAATCAAGCAATACCTCACCCAACCATCAGTACTTGCAGCTCCGGTATCTGGAAAGCCTTTCCTGGTGTACGTCCGGGCAATGGATCATTCTTTGGGAGCTCTATTAGCTCAGAATGATGATCACGGACGTGAGCAAGCAATCTACTATCTGAGTAGAATAATGATCGGAGCCGAACATCGGTATAACCCGATCGAGAAGGAATGTTTGGCATTAGTGTTCGCTATTCAGAAAATGCGGCACTATTTGTAGGCCCAAACTATAAACGTCATATCAAAAGTCAACCCCCTGAGGTTACTTATGACTAAGCCTTCATCATTAAAACGACCGGCTGGCAAAATGGGCCATATTGCTCTCCCAATATGAGATGCACTTTTTATCGCAAAAGGCCATTAAGGGACAAGCGGTGGCGGATTTCCTAGCGAGCACCCAGATCCGAGGGCAGCCAAAGTCTACGAGGATCTCCCAGATGAAGTTGCTGAAGTCTGCCTGACTCAGACATCGTTCGAAAGTCAAGTATGGCAACTTCTTCTTCGACGGTGCATCAAGAACAAGCCCAAAGGGACACGTAGTAGCGGGGTAGGAGTAGTACTCGTATCCCCACAAAATTATGTGATCCCCGAGCTGTCTCATTAACTGAGCCTTGTTCCAACAATGTGGCGGAGTACAACGCTCTTTTGATTGGGATGCAATTCGCCGATGAGATTGGCGGTAAAAATCTCGAGGCATACGGTGACTCTAAACTCATCGTCAGCCAAGTTCGCGGGGAGTACGAAGTCAGACATGAGGACCTAGTACCCTACCACAACGCAACTATCCGCATGCCGAGGGATTTACAAGCTTCTACATCGACCATGTACCGCGCAGGCAAAATGCGCAGCGGATGCACTCGCATCCCTCGCGCCTCCTTAGCTCTTCCAGCTGGAGCAATGGAGAAGATATTCGTCTACAGCCACGACCTGTATTGCCGAGAAATGCTCTCGAGGGCTATCAGGAGTCAAAGGGAGATTGTCAAGGCAAAGAAGCACTGGAATTGTTAACCGATCCAGAGCTTAAAGACTGGCGATTCCCCTACATTGATTTCGTCTTATACGACATTCTCCCTGAAGACACCAAAGAGGCGGCTGCCATTCGAAAGAAAGCCCCCAAATTCTATTATAATGCGATTACGCGAACATTGTATCGTCGATCGCATGATGGGATCTTACTCCGGTGTCTTTCACCAAAAGAAGCTCAAGAGGTATTGAGAGAAGCCCACGACGGTATGTGTGGAGCCCATCAACCTGGCCCAAAACTGGCACATCGACTCCAAAGATTGGGTTACTACTGGCCCAAGATGATTACCGATGCCGTCACTTATGCTAAAAGATGTCACGCTTGCCAAGTGCATGGGGATTTCATCCATCAAGCACCAGGGTATCTCCACTCTACAACCTCTACCTGGCCATTTGAAATGTGGGGGATGGATGTGGTTGGCCCTATCAGCCCACCATCATCAAAAGGACATCGGTTCATTTTGACAATAACCGATTATTCTCTAAGTAGGCTGAGGCCATTCCTTTGAAGGAGGTCAAATCGTCGAACGTGATCAAGTTCGTGAACACATCACGTTATTTACCGTTTCGGTGTACCTCGGCGAATTGTCCATGACAATGGACCTCAGTTTCATCAGCCAGACTTTCCGAGATTCTGCGCTAAGTTCAGAATCCAGAGTGTGTCCTCAAACGGCATACTATCCTGCCGCTAACGGCCTCGCAGAAGCTTTCAACAAGACTATTGGCAAGTTCTCAAGAAGTTCATCTCGAAAAGTCAACGAGACTGGGACGACAAGTTGGGTGAATGCTTATGGGCCTATCGCACAACTGTGCGAACCCCAACGAAAGCTACGCCATTTTCTTTGGTTATACGGGTGTGAAGCCGTGCTCCCGCTGGAAATCCAAATTCCATCTCTACGCGTCGCCTTGACATCGGAGATGACAACAGAGGAGAAGCATCGACAGCGACTCCAGGAACTGGAGGCCTTAGATGATAAACGTCTACAGGCCCAACAACAAATCGAGCTCTACCAGCTCGTATTACCAGAGCCTTCAACAAGAAAGTTAAAATGCGAACTTTCAAGAAAGGCGATCTTGTCTTAGCCGTCAGAAGAACCATGGTAATGACGCACAAGACAAAAGGAAAATTCCAACCCAAATGGGAAGGACCATTTGTAGTAGAGTCAGTCTACTCAAATGGGTCATATCGCCTCATAACCTCGAATGGCGATACACTCATGATGCCGATCAATGGCAGGTTCTTGAGAAATACTATCCTTAGATGGTATTCTTCCCTGATCAAGTTAAACGTACACCTCTGATCAAAGTAAGAAGAATTCTTTATTATAACATCCGACGCCCCCGACGGCTAAGGATAGAGGAAAATGTTGGCCTTTAAGCCCAACATAAGTCTTCGATAACTCATCATGCTGAGGGGAATAGCATGACTAGCCCAACTCAAACGGTAGTTGGTAAAGGCACCTCAAATCCGTTGATAGCTGAGGGTTTACTAAAAATCCTAAGTGGACTTGGTTCCACTCTTTCCTCCAAAATCCCTTACCAATTCTCATCAACAGAATGGTAGGTCTACAAAATACAACCATTACTAAGTTAACACTATACCTCTGTAATGGAAACTTTTCAATATTCCTTGTCGAGTACAAATTTTGCTTGTCAACTTTACACAGAGTATCAAACTTTCAAATTTGTCAAGTTAACACTATACCTCTGGCACTTCAAATTTTCACTTGTCAATTCTCACCAATAGAATGACAGGTCCTCAAATTGCTCTTATCATGAGTCAATCTTTGTCAAGTTAATACTACACCTCTGACAAATTACTGTTAAAGTTTAACACCACACCTCTAAACAGTAATCAGGTTTCTGTCAGTTTAATATTACACCTCTGACAGTCACTTTTCTTCAGACTTCCATATCGAAGCTGAAATGGATGATGCTAAGTTAACATTACACCTCTAGCATCAAGTCATTGCTAAGTTAAACAATACACCTATGGCCATGACTTTCCCTCGGACTTCCTTATACAAGCCGAGATGACCAATGCTAAGTTCAACATTACACCTCTAGCATTACCCTCACTGTTAAGTTAAACATTACACCTATGACAGTGACACTTCTGAGTTAAGTTAATATCACACCTCTGACTCACATCCTTGTCAAGTTAACATTACACTTCTGACAAGACCACTTTCAACCGTTAAGTTAAAATCACACCTCTAACGGTAACAAACTTTCCTAGATTCCCCACGAGTCTAGTCTCACTTGTTATTCCCTTCAACAGAATAACAAGTCTACCTAAAAGCATTGTTAGGTTAATACTACACCATCAACAGTGTTTCCATCAAATCCCCAACTGAGCTCAATTAAGTTAATCCCAAACACTTGATGAAAGTTCACCCTCCCTGGGGTACCAATTCTACTTGTCACTTTCTCTTATAAAGTGACAGGTCCACCAAAAATTATTTCATCTCTGTCAAGTTAATATTACACCTCTGACAGTATTGTGAGAGTTCCTGAAATAGGATCTTTCCCTACAAAGTTTGACTTATTAAGATTATCATCATAATTTTGACAAAGTCAGAGATTATTTGCTTCTATGAGTCTAACTGAAGACAAAAAGTTCAAGACAATGAAAGAGGCAGGAAGAAAAATGTCACTTTTATTTATATTCAGCCTTATGAAAGTGATACAAAACGCTCTCTTATACAATAAGATTGAGTGTTACAATTAAGGAGTACAAAGAAGTCCCTCTCTCTCAGAGGCCGTACTCACTCCTTGAAGCCGCATCTGATTCCCATTGCACGATGTCTGGAAAAGCGCTAAACTGTGGCGACAGTTGGAGCCGATTGCACTATGGTGCATGACGTGAACATCGAAAGAGCCCTAGCTGACTAAGCTAAGAGCAATGGTGTTCTTGAGGTCTGGTGGCAGCAGAAAGCCCTGCAACCCTTCATTCATGAGCATCTCTTTCGCCAGAAGGCCATCCAACAAACATGGAGTGTCCTCGATGTCACTTCTGGGGTGAGAGAGGAAGGGGATGCTAACCACCACTATATCCACCGTAACCCCCTCCCCGCCATCCTTACCCTGACCATCCCTTGCCAGCAGGCATGACTGGTGTCGCATTCAAAGAGATCTTGGCGAGGGTTAAGTCCCCAACAAGGGCCATGACTTCTTCCCTTGTAGACGACGAGGACCATGACTTCTTCCCTTGTAGATGAACATCGAACGAGTTCGCCGACCGGAATATTCTTCCAGGGGCCCAGCGAACCTGAAAAGGACAATCAAGCCTACCTACAAGGAATAAACAAGGGGGTTAGAAAATCTGGAACTTAGTATACTTCAACAAAGAAAACTAAGTGACAGACGCGGCTATTGTCGAAGACTTCAGACGCGGGAATGAGCCCGCGCAGTGAGTCAAAATACCGCGTCAACAGAAGCAGACGCGAATCAAAACTGTGCCACACACAGGATTCAAACGCGGTCTCATTTTGCGCCCGCGCCTAAAACACAAGGCGCGAAAGGACTCAGACGCTGAAAATTGCCATCTCCCTATTGAGGGAACATGGGTTGCAAAATTCGGGTCTGAAACCTTCAGCCCGAGTTGGAATTCATCCAAGTCAGTGGCCTTAAAACGCGAGCTTCATGAGCAAAGTCAGCGCCAAGTGCCAAAGACTTCTGTACTCGCGTCCAGGGAAGTTTAAGTCGGCGGCGCAAATTCCAGAAGGAATGCACCAACTCAGACTTCATGAGGAAATCCAGATGATGATGATACCAAATGCAAACTTGGGTGGATTAGAAACATCACAGCAAGTCGGGACGGCATACCAGCAGAGGCCTCTGTCACGAGTTTAACTCTCTGCATCAGAATATGGACATGGAAAGTGATCAGAGAGACACTTTGTCCTGAAGAGACCAAACAGAAGCATGAAAGCTCTGGGTCATCTTCTTCCCCGGAGTCGTCTTCATCCATGAAGACAGTACCCCTGTTAGAAATTCTGAAGAAGGCGGAAGTTCTCAGAGCAATCGTTCTCTTTAAAAGGGAAAATAATCTAAGATTGGGACTGCTAAAGAAGGCGAGCCCCTATTTATAGGCCGCTCCTGGTAACCGTCATTAATGGTTCATCAATTGGAGCCGTTGGCCTTAATGACCGCACGATTGTCAAAATCCAATGGGAAGCTGACGCGTGGAGGGTCGCTTCGGGAAACGTTGAAGACGCTGGTCTCCAACCGCCAGCGCTGGTTTTACATTAAAGGGTATTAACGCCCAAGTCCAATGAAGAACCGACACGTAGACAACTGCTTCGCGAAACAACGGATGACCCGGTTTCCCAATCGTCAGTGAAGACTTGACGTTCAATCGTCAGTGAAGACTTGAAAGATCTCATAAAATCTTTATGTCAGGCCGCATGTAACGTCTAGAAGTTACATCGATATGCAGATGGGAAAACCGCGTCATGGAACCCGCGTCTCCTTTTTCAGAATGAATGACGTCCACCTGCGTTCCAAAGGAAAGTCTGCGTGACTCAGAATCGCGTCCCCTCAGCAAACAGGGCCCATTTTAAGGGAAAGCACTTGACTCAGCAAAGAACTTAGTCCATTCTGAGATTAAGGGGAAAATACATAAGGCTGCGTCCCTCGCGTCCGCTCGAGTCGCGTCTTCATTGGCAGGACAGACTCGCGTTATTCAAAGCCGCGTTTCTCTCTGCGAGTTGACGCCGCCGCGTCTCCCTATGGATTGACGCTGCATCTCATCAAAAGGACTTAGTTCTATCTGAGTTCTTATGAACTGATGACCGCGTCTCTCCATGAATTGACGTCGCGTCTCATCAAAAGGACTTAATCCCTATGAACCAATCGCGTCTCATCAAAAAGGCCTAGTTCTGCCTAAGGTCCTATGGGTCAAACGCCGCGTTTCATTTAAAGAACTTAGTCTCACCTAAGTTCAACATTCACAGTCAGTTAATCAAAGATTGTGATCAAGAGGTCGAAATCCACAGCAAGACAACAAAGGAGGTGGAACCAAAAACCTCAAAGACTTTTATTATATCAAAAATGATGAAAGTTAATACAAACACTCTTAGTGAACAGAGTGTCCTTCTTAAAAAAAAAAAAAAGAGAGAAGGCTACAAGTCCTAGTCCGCCAAAGAACGGATTTGCTCTCTAAGGCGATGTATCTTATGTTGACGCGCCTTCTCAACCTCCATGAGAGCTCGGGCCCGCAGATCCGCTTCAGACAAAAATCCCTGCGCTTGCACTCGGAGGGATTCCAGCTCGGACGAAAGAAAAGAGAGGTCCGCTTCAGCTTGCGCCTTGGCAACCTCTAACTCCGCTAGCCTCTTTTCAGAGGTAGCAAGCCTCTGTTCGTTGAAGATAATCATGGCCTCAGCCCTGGCTATAACAGCCCGAGAGTCAAGGATAGCCTGCTTTGCGGCCTGTATGATCGTCTCTGACTCCTCGGACTCAATCGCCAGCCTTTGGTAATCAGCCTGGACACGTTCAAGAAGACGAGTGCTATCGGTTATCTTCTCCTCCACCTCCCTTCGCTCCTGCTCTTGAGCAACAAGGAGCCTGTTCAGCGTTTCTTGGGCTTCGTGGGACGAACCGGCATCATCCTCCAGGGATCGAAGCTCTCTCAGGTGGTGTCCCAGCTGATCCACCAGCAGCTGACTCGCCTGGGCTAGCGAAGGGCCTCCGGCCAACTTGATGTTCTCGACCTGGTTTCCGAGAAACATCTGGGCGAAGTCAAGGGAGCTACCCCTAGTCAGGATGAAATCGATGCATGTTCGCATCGAAGTAAGGAACTGCTGCACCGCCTGGCGTGTCAAAAGCTCCATGATATCATCATCCGAAGTGCTCCCCGATCCCCTTTCTATCACGGGGTGGGGGATGTAGATCGGCTCTGTTGGTGCAAGAGTCAAGCTGACCACGGGTACGGCAGGAGCAGGAGCAGCCACTGGCGCTTCTGGGGGTACCACCTCTGCAGGAACCTCCACAGCCGATGACAGGGTAGTGAGCTCGACCTCCTCAGAAACCTCAGCCAAGGCTTGGGCCGTGTGGCCTTCCGGAGGGACACTGACCGTCAGACTCTCTACCTGGGCCCCCTCAGTTCTCTCTGCAAGTTATCTCAACATTAGCCAGAATGGTAAAAAGAGAAACATCCGAGACATCAAAACTTTCTTACCAAGCTGAAGGTCCAGAGATGTCGAATCCTTGGGCGAACCCTGCAGAGGAGAAGTCTCCCTGACTTCAGTGGTGGCCTCCTCTTCCCGCAGAGGAGAAGTCTCCCTGACTTCAGTAGTGGCCTCCTCTTCCTGCAGAGTAGAAGTCTCGGCAGCTGGAGTCTCAACTCCTTCCGGCTGGGTTAACTCTTGCACCATTTCCTCGATATGCGAGGAGGTTGCAGCCTCAGTATCCTCAGCTAATCCTGCAGCATAAAAGGAGAATGTTAAAGCCTCCTCTTCAAAATGAAAAGGGAAATCAGGTCAGAAGGTGAAAAGAATACCTTCAGCGGAAGTAACTGCCGCCAGTGGTGATACCGTCAACGGCTCGCACCCATGTATTTCCTCCTCCGAGATGTGTGAGAATTTACTCGGATCAAGAGGAGCGGGTTCGTCACCATAGTCGACCTCATCCTCAAAATCGCTTTCCTCTGCGGATGAGGAAGACCACAGTTCAACGTGAGAGGCCTCGGTAGCCGGAACCTTGCCTCTAAACACCCCAGTGGTAGGGCTGGGGTCAACCATCCGAGGACTGGAGATGAAGACAGAAGGAGACCCAGGCTGTTGTGCCTCATCCCTCCTCTGAGCTGAGGAAGACTCGGGCTGAGCTGAGATCCCCGGAATCTCAACATCGCATCCGCTCATTATATCGACCTCGAGCTGCTCGGTCTCGTCAGTGGCGGTGGGTCTGTCAGCAGGCTCCCCTTCCTCTGCAATCCTGAGGCTCCTGCGGTGTAACCTGCGGGCATGGACTAAGGGAGTGTCATCCTTGTCCACCTTTTCCTCCCTCGGCTCCCCAACACCAGAAGGGATGTCCGCGGATCGAGAAACTGCAGCCGTCAAGTCTCTCCGGACCTTCTTTGGGGCAGGCTCAGCAGTGGAAGTAGAGCCTTGATGACGCTTGCTCACCGCCTGTTGAGTCCTGGTTGGTCGCGGCTCCACCCTTGTTGGCCGCGGTTCCGCCCTTGTTGGTCGCGGCTCCGCCCTTGTTGCTCGCGGCTCGTCCCTTGACCTTCTCCCGACCTCCTTCAGAGCCTTCAGGTACTGCTCGACGCCTCACGAGCATTTACCGGACTCCGACCTTGCTTCGAGATTTGCATTGATACTCTCAATGCATGAATACTCCGGAACAAAGTATGGTGTCTGGTTGACTTGGGAGTACCAGGAGCAGAAGCTGAAGCTCATACGGCACTTTGACCCCTCGATAGGTAGACGGAAAGTTGCTTCCGTCCCTCCGGCCACACTGTAGTACCAAGCCCGAGCACCTTCGAACAAGTTCCCTTCGAAGGCGAGTCGAGCATTAGGATTGCCGACGTAGAGTTGATCATAGCCGAACTATCGGGCGAAACGATTCGGCATGTACGGCTCAATTGTGCATGAAGTCCCTTGCCGGAAAAGCACATATCGGCCGAATGTTGATCAACCACCAGAAGACCCCCGTGGACAACCTCGTGAAGTCATCTGGGCCCACGGAATCAGTAAATAGATCCCCGAAAGATGCACCAGGGATCTCGGGGAAGCAGCGATTGAGCTGGTAGTTCGAAGCATCTGAAATGCACTTCCGGACGAAATACATATAAGTATTACGCCAGTCCGAACCCTCCAACCGCTGTACAAAAGGGGCGAAACCCTCACTCCAAGGCACCGGCGTCATCAGGGAAGGGCAGTGCATCACGTACCAAGCCATGAGGTACGTGTAAGGCAGCTCGATCCGAGGGTTAGGGCGCTTCACCGTCGGCTTCCCCTCTGAGTCAAGGATTGGCTTGCCATGGGAGTCGACAGCCTTCCCTGCCTCGCAGAAATCCTGGGTTAACGCCCGCAACCCGCTCTGAATGCCAGCCGCCACGGCCGGAAGAAGGGCTATGGGACTGCCATAGGCCAGGAGCACCGCCGGTTGCACTACATCGGTTACAATGACTTCATGTGGCAGCGTGGGCACCACACAACGCTTCAGCCACAGCATTAAAAAGCCCACCAACAATGCTCGATTGGAGATAGGGGTCCGGGCTTGATGGTGAAAGCTTTCGAAGACCATGTCAGGTTCGAAACCGTCCTCGTTCGAAACCGTGGTGTAGAAGTCTTCCGGAGCCTGGGCGATCCTGTCGGCAATCTCCTCGTCGGAGCTGGGAGCCAGTCGGGTTATTGGATGGTCTTTCTTATTGACGTTGTTAAACAGATAGCTGGCCCAAGACAGCTGCTTGATTCCTCCCGACCTCCAAGTGGTTATCTGACCGCAAATATGGAAGTGACATAGCACTTCCCAATAAGTCTCGTACATTTGAGGAGACCCTTTCTTCATAAGGTTGAGCTCCTCAGTGGTTGGGATATATTCCTCATAGGGAGAATCCCCTGTTGCCAGCCCCGAGACCTCATGCAACTCATGCAGTGCAAGGCCCATCTCTCCGACCGGGGTGAAGAATGTCCCCGTCAAAGAATTGTAACGCTCCAGGACCCCGAAGAAGTTCTGAGAACTCGGCGGGATGCCATACTGCACGGCCCTGACTGCTGGGTACAGTCCCACATGATCTAACAGATCTCCAAGATCGGTAAGGACGAAGCTCACCATCCTGCACCACCAATACTTCTTGGTGGAATGAACCCACCCGGGCGCACGGAACTCAACCAGAAAATCACCCTCCGCTTTCATAAACACATTGAGGAAGGTAGTGCCGAGTTTTGGTATCTCTCCCACTGGGAGCTCAGACTTGCGCGACCTGGGGAACAAGCCGAGAACCGCCCTATCATGACCATCATGACGGTATACCTTCTGGGAGCCCAAGTCACCGAGGGTAATCTCAGGGACGTAGCGGGAAACGTCCCACGTCATCTTCCGAGGGACGGACATGTGCTGGAGATAAGACAGCGGGAACATCCTCTCCATGTCTGAAAGAAAGAATCTTCTATCCCCTATCTGACGGAGCCATCTATAATTTCCGTCATACATGGAATAGCCGCCATCGCCGATACGATCTCCGAAGAAGAAGGCGGGCTTCTCCAGCTTGACGCGATCATCCGTTGTGAATGCGGCATCGGTCATAAGCACCCGAAGGGTTGTCATATCAACATTGGAGAGCCTTTTCTGGCGCTCCTGCGACCTGTCAGCAGTCACAGGTACTGTCCTTCGTAGCACAAAGGCCAGATCACGGTCAGCACCACCTACATGTCCAAAGTGGCGCTTCTTGGCGAGTGGGGCAGAAGGGTGTGGTACTGCAAAAGAAAAGGACACTTAATCAGACACCTTATCAAAAAAAAATGCTAAGTGTCAATAGTCCAGACGCAGAAGAAATACTGGGCGCAGGAATTATCAAATCCGCGTCCAGACCTGCAAATACGCATCCAGGCGTGAGACCCGCGGGATCAAATCCGCGTTTTGCAAACCAAGACTTATGAAAATTCTCTATGTACTTGGGCTCAGGTGCAAGATTCATCAAAAACCTGCCCCTGATGAAAAATCTTCAAGTCCGCGTCCGAACCCTTCACAATTAAAAATATTCTAAGTGAAGAATCCGAAATGTAGGACTCGCTGGCACGGGTCATCAAACCCGCGCCTTGGTTATCAACTCAAAGATTGCGTCTGAGAATCAAACACGGTTTGTTCTCTGTGTTAATGGTTCTCCTCCAAAAGATATCTTTTTGGGGTTCCATGAACTCCCATTAATGGTGAAGTTCAAGCCTAAACGGCGTTATACTTGGGAAAGAGACTTCCTGCGCGGAGGAACCGCCCCTCTGGGCCTCGGTGACGGTCGCTCTTGAAGAGGATGCGGTTGGCTTGGTCTTGGGTGCCATTGGTGATTAAGAATACAGTAATGGAGATGAACAGAGAAAGAAGAACTCTCTTCTTTTTCTTAAAAACTCTAAACAAATGCGCTCGGAGAAGAAGAGGTATCTCTCTGACTGTTGCCATTTATAGGCACAAGGATTCGCGAAGATACGCGGCGCGGGCTCGATTAGTTCTGCAGCGAGTCATCGCTTGACGCGTGGGAGAAATCATTTTGACGATCCGCGAAGATCATGTGCCATGACTCTGCAGCGAGTCATTGCTTGACACGTGGAACAGATCATTTAATGAACCGGGAAATCCGCGCGCCAAAAGGTGAAATCCCGTCGGTTCCCCAGGCCAACTGGCAGTGCAATCATGACATGGCACGGATTCGCACCCGACGGTCGCGTCTCTTCGATGGACATGCCCCGTCATCACCGCCATAAATGCATTCAAAAAGTCGCGTCTCTCTAAGAAGTTCGCGTCTTTCCAGCCGGCTGAACATCGCGTCTGCTTTATGGAAGATCAGTCGCGTTTTTCATTTGCCAAAAGACGCACCCCATGAAAGTCGCGTCTTTAAAGCAGTACTATCTCTGCTCTTCAAAAAGAACTGGCGTTCAGTCCTTGCTTCTGCAGATCAGTTCAACAGTACACTGGCACAAGCAGACGATCGTCCACTCCTGGCTTAAAGCGCACCCGTGACAGACTAAAAGCAATCGGGGAGGTTTAGACTGTGTATCTAGACACTCAACATGATCAACTCTGGTGGCTTCAAAGAGTTCAACAGTACACTCACGAAGACCAACTCCAGATAAGATCAAACCCGGAGCATTAACAGTCTAGTCATAGTGGTGAATTCAGCTAGAGTCCAAAGTATTTCGAAATCCGTCCTATTTAACTGCGGAATATCGAAAACTTTGGAGGGGGTTCTGTAGGCTGTCTAAAAATCACTAAAAGACAAGCCATTAAAAAGCAGAGTTTCAAGTTCTAGACGCGAAGGCTCAGCACCGAGGCGCGAGGGTCCAACACCCGCGTCTCAACCTCAAGGCGCGTTGGCTCGACACCCGCGTCTCAGCATCAAGGCGCGTGGGCTCGACACCCGCGTCTCAATATCAAGGCGCGTGGGCTCGACACCCGCGTCTCAGCATCAAGGCGCGTGGGCTCGACACCCGCGTCTCAGCATCAAGGCGCGTGGGCTCGACACCCGCGTCTCAACCTCAAGGCACGTTGGCTCGACACCCGCGTCTCAGCATCAAGGCGCGTGGGCTCGACACCCGCGTCTCAGCATCAAGGCGCTGGGCTCGACACCCGCGTCTCAGCATCAAGGCGCGAGGGTCCAAACCCGCGCCTCGGTTATAACCGCCCTGGTTATTGGGCCAGTCACCGCCCACATAGCGGGAAAGTGGGAAGTTGGCCCCTCATCGTGGAGCATTTTTAGGGGGCACGTTCACCCCCTAGGACCTCTATAAATAGCCTCGTTTGCTATGAGGTCGGGGCAATCAGAAAAGAGGGGATAGACACAAGGGCGATCAGAAAGGCATCTGGCATCAAGAGGATCAGAAGATCACAGAGAGAGAGAGACAGACCGAGACAAGAGAGAGCTCAACTCTTCGTCAAGCTTGCTGCGTACAAGCTGCTCTTTGCCTACCTTCTCTTTGAGAGTTTTGGTAGACAGAGCTGTGCTACTCCCTCTACCAACCAAAGAGAAGATTCCCTGACGATCCCGACGGTCATCCGGTCAACGGAGAACAAGATTCACTCTCCACCGCCACACGAAGAACCCAGCACTAAACAAAGGGAGGATTCAAGACTCAACATCCTCCCTCCCTTGTAACTGGAAGGAAAAAGCAGTTTTGTTGTAATTTTTTCATCTGATTCAAGGAAAATTTTACAGTAAAGACTTCTTTCCCTTTTTTCCGGCGCGTACACTCCCTTTTTGTTCGAAACAATGAATCAACAAAAGGTTAAAAACAAGAAAAACAATATTCTTCCCCTTTTTGTCTAAAACAAAAACAAAGTCAATAAGGGGTTACATTCAATTAAGATATCAATTAAAAATACGTCAAAGTAGAGCATCTTGATACCAATCGAAAGTAAATAAAAAATATTGATACCAATTTTAAGCAAAACACATGAAAATCTTGATACCAATTGAAATTAAACATAATAAATTTTGAATTGTCTAAACAAAAATTTTGATACCAATTGTAAATAATTTTCATTTTGAACATATGATACCAATTTGAAATTTTCAATCATAAAGTATGGGAGTGAAAAACAAATACTAACTGAAAGATGAGATACAACTTTTCTCCCCCTTTATGAAATACCAAAAGAAACATTGCATAAGCTTATATATGAATACCAATTGAAAGCTATTCAATTGAAACAAAGTTGAAACTCAAGCTTATCATAAACACAAACATATGTATGTATGAAAATATATACCAATTGAAATTGATATTCTTGGAATTGAAAGCATACATACATACAAAATATATGAGTATACAAGAAAGGTCAAAATTGATACCAATTGAAAGAATTCAATGATACCAATTGAAATAACAATAATGATCAAGTGTATACATCATATAACTACCACCCAATCATGGTTCAAGTTTTAAATGATTTTCATTTTAAAGCATACATGAACATGATCTCCCATCCAACCTCCCATAGAAGGTAGGAGTTTTCAAAAAAAATAGATTTGAAAATAAGCTTTGTTTGAAAAACTCTACCAAAATGAAGAATACCGTAACTAGTTAAATGGAAAATCTTTTAAACTAGTACGAAATCCTTCAAGTAAGGAATAAACTAAAAATAATTTTCATAAAACACATGTAAATCACATAGCACTTAAAAACACTCAATATTCAATAAAGTCCATACATGCTCATGAAAACATACTCATGAGAAATATTTTAAAAATGGTGAGTGTACAAGTAATGTGTGACATGGCATTATGAATTTTCAATTAAGCTCAAAATTCCTTGAAACAATGAAAATCATCAAAACTTATTTAATTTTCAAGGTATATGTATGTCCTATACAAATTAAAGTATACATACATATTCAAACACAATGAGTCCACAAAGATATATGCATGAAGGCACGTGGCTCAAAAGGATGTATATGTATAATAATAATTTGGATAAAATGGACATATACATGAAGTTAAACATAAACACATGGAAACATGAAAAACTAAATTTTCATTAAAACAAATTTCATTTCAAGGTATATGTATGATTTGTCAACACAAAAAGTATACATACATATCCCTAAACACGATTAAGTCCATATGTATAGATTTGCATGAAAAGCAAATGACTCAAGGGGTATTCATGTATATCTTAAAGTTTGGCAAAATAGACATATACATGAAATGAAAACACATAAACATAAAACAAATCAAAATAGGAATACAAGTTTAAAATGCATGGATCATCAAAACTAGACTATACTAGCACATCTAATGGGTTCAAATAAGCAATCAAGCCCAAACATATATAGATTTATTTGTGGCCCACTATATGCACAAGTATAAATCCTAGTCTTAATGAAAACTAACATCTAAACATGTAATCAACACATGAAGCATAAAACCAAGATATAAATCAATCAGGATAAGCATAAACGTGATCATTATGTAAATCCACATGTTATTAGATTTATGATGTACATGATAGCTAATCAAATACGAGAACACAAAATAATAATCCATATTAAACATGGGTGTCTCAAATACTATACATGTATGTCAAGAATCTAATTAACATGGCATTTTCATACTAATCACTAAACAATGAAACATGCTATAAACAATGAATATGAAAAGCATGTAAACAATAAATAGGAGTTAGGGATCGTTACCAAAACCTAGAAGGCAACTTTCCTTATCTCCAAAACATGGTGGTCATCTCCACCAAAACTTCCCTTGAAAGTGATGCATCCAAATTGTTCTCTTTTAAGCACGGAACGCATCCACCCCAAGGTACGGTAACTCTCACGTCATGTGAGAGCCCACACCTACATCAAATAAAGGAGGGGTGGTCTTTGGTACCCATATCTTCTTGGGTCCATGGGGGTTAGTACCTTCTCTAACCCAAACAAACTTATTTGCTAAATTTACATTATGTAATCTATCAAAGCAAAATTTAGCAAGGTGGCCCTTACGTTCACAATGTGTACAAGTGTACACATGAGCATACATCGTGTTATGGTGTCCGTGAGAAGCATGTGTATGCCGTGGAGGGTGTGCATGAATAGATGAAACTTGTCTCTTTCGAAACAAAGATTCCAATCGTGTATGATTCATTGCACATTGGCTCATACTGGAGCCCAAACAATCCATTTTCTTCTTAATTAAATTTATATCATTTTCAATCAAAGAAGAAGTGGCACATGCAATAGGTGAAGTGTGTGATACTACCCTAGCATGGTAAACATGTGCATCAATTTTATTTTGCAAAACAATGTTTTTCTTTAAACAAACATCTAAATCATTTGAAATAGAAATTATTTTGTTTTTCAAAGCAACATTCTCTTTTAAAACAAAATCAACTTTTAAAGTTAAATTTTCATTTTTCTTTAAAAGTGTTTCACAATCATTTTTAGATTTTAAAAATTTATTTTCCTTTAGAGCAAGGTCTAGTTGAGATCTCAATGAATCCCTTTCATTATAGACCTCAACCTTCTCTTGCAAAACACAATCAAGTTTAGAAGGCAATTTTTCATTTTCTTTATTTAAAGCACAAGTCTTCTTTTTCAAAATTTTATATTTTTCAATTAATTTTTCACACACAATTGAAAGTTCTTCATTTAAAGCATGGGCATCAATATAATCATTTGAAGAACTAGCATCATCATCATCATCTAAGTGGGTTTCCGAGTGTACCTCAAGAGAGTCATTCCCTTGGACCATATAGTATTGTTGTGGCTCAGATTCATCTCCACTAGATTCCTCTTCTTGTTGGATAGGTGTTTGAAGCTTGGAGGTGGTGGTTGTTGTTAACTTGTTCCACACTGCAAAAGCGGAATCAAGGTTAGAAACACTCATAAGATAATCTTTAGATAATGTGCTTCTAATGGCCTCAAGGGCTTGTGCATTGGCCCCTATATGCTTGCTATCACTAAGGTAGGATTCCTTGGTAATGGCAAGGTAAACCTTATGTCCTAGGGTTTGTAAATAAACGGTCACCCTAATCTTCCAAACAAGAATGTTGGAAGGGTCAAACCTAGGCGGGGTCATGAAGTCCATGGTAAACTATATGTGTGCAAACAAGCAAATGCAAATGTAGATTAGCAAACAAAGGATCTCACTCCTAGGATGTTAAGCCTAAGTATCAGGAGCGTAGGCTCTGATACCAATTGTAAATCACCTAGAGGGGGGGTGAATAGGTGATAATGCTAATCTAGAAACTAAATGTGCTAAATACGAAAGCTAATGCAAATTTTGCAACACACTTAATACAACTCACAAGTGTAGCCGAATTCCCCGTGAAGGGCTCTGGACTAACTCCTCTTGATTCCCCTTGAATGGGTTGAGGTGCTATATGAAGTTCTTGTGGTTAAGTACAAGTGAGGCACACACAAACAAGCCAAGCATATAAGGATGATAAGCAATATGAAATAATGCAAGGCAACACAAGTAATATGAATGATATGAATGAAGAATGATGCTTTGCACAATTAAAAGAGAGAGGGTTAAGAGAAATTGGATCAAACGCAAACACAATGATATGTTTCGAGGTTTAAGCCCCTAGCTCTACATCCCCGCCTTCACCACCGTGAAGGATTTCCAATCCACTAAAAGGAGTACCGAACTCCTCTCTCAACCAACAATGCCACCGAGGCAATACAACCACAATCCACCTCTACCGAAGAGGGATAAGGCCCGTAGCCAATACAATCACAATCACCTCTACCGAAGAGGGATCCAAACCAATACCACTCCGTTCAACCTCTACCAAAGAGGGATACACAAATAAAAAGAGGGTTTACAACTTGGAGGCTCAACAACCTCAAACACTTCTCTTTTTCCACAAACAAAGATCCTAATAGATTAGGATAGAAGATATAGCTCAAGTGGATATCAAGGTGTTTTTGGAAAGCAAATAACAAAGAAAAACTACTTGGGAAATCTCTTGTAGATGATAGAATTGAAAATCCAAAACAATATCCCAAAAACCTAGTTTTCTTTGATTTTTCAAAACCCTTGAAAAACAATAAAGATGAAATCTTTGAGGCTCTAAAACACTTTAAAAACTTATTTTTAAAACCAGAGAATAGGGAATTTTTGCTCTTGAAAATCTTGGTTAAAAACACCAAGCAATGGGGTACTTATAGCCCCAAAACAAAACTAGCCGTTAGGCTGATCTGGCAGCCTGACAGGCTACCGGTCGGCCGGCCCGGCCGACCGCCAACGGTTAGAAATGTGACCGTTGGGGCAACCCGGTCGACCGCCCAACCGACCGAAATAAACAGAGAGCACTGCTCTCAGTTCCGATCGGCCGCCCGGCCGACCGTCCCTGTGTCTGCCAAACGTGCACAGGCTTGTGCACGTCGGTCGACCGCAAGGGTCGACCCGTGCGGTCGGCCGTCCTGGCCTGTCAGCCACTGTTCAGGGACAGAAAATTTATGTTAAAATATTTCTAAAAATTCTTTTAAGTCTTTTTAAAAATACCCAAAAATAGTTTTATCATTTTGCATTGATACATAAACATGTGATAAAAAATTTGGCTCAAATATCAATCAATATGAACTATTTTTGTGTCTTATCATTTTTACCAAAACCAAAACATGTATTTTTATCAAACTTGGATTTTTCAATACATGAATAAGAAAGTCAAAATAAGTTTGTATAAGTCATGTAAGCATGTATGTATAACTAGAATACATCTATTATACATATAAACCATGTAAACTTATTTTGATCAACTATTCATGAAAACATATATCGGTTAAACTAAAAACCGAAAAAATCAATATCCAAACATAAAACTTGTGTGTGTTGTGCACTTGAGCATATCAACTATTCTAAGCTTTACAAATGGATCTAAAACACACTAAACTCTATGATACCTAAGTCTTCTTGACGATCTTCATCTTCAAGTCGACTCGGTCCAAAACTCCATCCATGAGCTAGGCAAAGTGTGATCTTGATGCTTGAGCCCTGGAATCACCACGTGAAAGCTTCTAAAACACCTCTTTTGGAAGCAATCACCAACTAATATCTTGATTAATGATCTGAAACTAAAATCATAAGATTATTAGTAAACATAACTACATGAGTTAATCGTCATCAAAACTAGGGTGGAAGGCCTTTGGGCCAACAATTGGTGGGAGAAAGAAGGAGAATTGTTTAAAGGTTAAATAAAGTTATGTTGGATTCACTATAATACGCCAACACAAAACCATGTCACCATCAAAATACGGAATATGGGTACATGATAATGGCTAGCAGATACTCACGAAGAGTGAAATCTCTTCCATATGTACCTTAAGCTGTTAATAATGAGCAGGATAGCACACATATATGATATACAACCAAGCGCAGGGATAAAAGCACATATATGAAAAACAGAATCATAAATAATATCATCCACCATATCTGAATAAAACAAGCCAAGAAAGGAAACTGAACTCACTGGAGAACAACTGAATCAAAATATGATCTACAATCAATCCTCTATACCGGCTTTCTGATCCGGATACTGAAAAATAATAAAGGTCCGTCAGAAGCGGACCAACAAGAGTACACGAAGGAAAAGAACAGTAAAATGGAGAATATGAAAATACAGTAACAGTAAGTAGGACATAAGAATAATATGTTTAGGTAGTATCGAGATCTGAAAGTAATAACAATAACAGGAATAATTGAGATGATAGATCATGTACAGGGAGATCGTGCATGCATAGTGTGACATAAAATATAATGAACATGAGATGTCCTAGACAAGTAACTGTTGTGTAATATAATCACAATATCACAAGAATTCGATATCACAAGATAAAATAATATGGTAAGTTCAGGAACATCATGTAGTCAAGATAATGCATGTCACATAAGTCTCAAATATCAGTATCATGAAAATATATGTCAGGCACTAGATCACATGAAGGATCATTACGGGACAAGTTAGATCACTGAAGACAATGCAGGTATGATACAAGTGCATATGTCTAGCATTTATTAACCTTATACTAATGCAACCATCATGTGCCCCATCCCACAGAACAACTACATATCAAACAATTGATATGTTAGTGGATCCTAATAGCAGGGAAAAACAGTTCACTGTACGTAGATATCATGTAACATGTAATAATAGGAGCGCACATAAATAACAAGATGACATGTGGTATCCAAACCCACAAGGGGTCGCCCTTCCAAGCACACCTCCCTGGATTTTTCCTGTTACAGTCTCCCCCAGTAACCCCAGCTTTGTTAATTTTATTAATCAATGCAAGTACAAAATAGTGTGTGACTCAGTGTTTATGATCCGGAAACATTGTCATGGATAACAGTGTCACATAGTGAAAATAATGTGTATCAAGATCACGGGACAATGTAGACAGTGACAATATCAAGTGACAAATATATAGTTGTGCAAATGATACCAGATACATGTAAAGTAGTGCAGGTGATGTCAGATAAATGTATGGTAGTGTGGGTCATCTAGTATGTAGTCCAATGGTCATAAGAATTATGTTATGATCATATGTCCATAATCCAATAAGTATCCTCGAATAATTCCTCAGAATGTAATGGTTTATTTTAAGTAATAACAAGACTAAAATATCATCTGACATTTATCCTTAAGATTCAATATCAAAATTCTCAATCATGATCAATATTAATTTCATGTTAATAAAACAGTCCACCAGATACAAGCAATCATGTCATTATCTGTTTGTTGCGTGCAAGAACAATAACGAGATGCAAAATTGATATGCAAGACAAAGTAACACTATCACAAGATGAAGTCGGTAAGAAATCAACGAATAATAATTAACCATGTAATAGGAGCAAGAACTTGTTAGTGATGTAAACGTGATCACAAGACGTTAACGATAACTAGCTCCGATACTATCAAAATCATTTCACGTCCCGCTTCCTAAAATACGGAATACGGGTACGTGACGATGGCCAGCAGATACTCACGAAGAGTGAAATCTCTTCCATGAGTACCTTAGGCATCCTGGTAGCCAGATTGAGGCCATTTCAGCTCAAGATATTTTCAATATTTCAAAATTTTTCTGGATTTTTGAAATTTTTTTTGAATTATTGGAGAAGAATCTCAATTCAGGGTCGATCAGTGTCATGATCTTTTTAATTAACAATCAAGAATGAATTTTAGGGATCCGACTTCACAATAAGCTTCAGGATGACATTTCCTATTTTTGAGAATTTTTGAAGATTTTTCTGAATTTTTAGGAGTTTAATCCAATAAAATAATAATTAAATACTGAATTATATAAAAATGCAATTAAAAATAAAAAATGAAATCCCGGAAACTTATTACAGCCGTTAGGGCTTAACCCAGGTCAGCCAAGTAGGAATGTAATGAGTTAACCATGATGCCACATTGGCATGTGGTCTAGAGGCCTAAGCCCATTTATTTAAACCTCCCTTTAGCTCTCTTCATCCTCTCCAACTTCCCCCACTCTCTCTAACTTCTCTCACACTTTCTTCCCCTCATTCCCACTCATCTTAACTGAACCCACTACTCCTTCCACATAGCCTAACTCTCAAGGGTGGCTTAGGGGTGTGTGTGGTGCTTATATAAGAGACAATTCACCATCTTTAACAAAATCACAAAGCCCAAACTTTTCTCCCTTTCTCACTACTCTCTCACTTTCTCTCCTAAAACTCCGAAGTGCTAGATGAAGGGAAGAACATTCAGACTGAAGGGAAGCATTCCAAGTAATTTATTTTACGTTTTCGTAGATTTTAGTTTTCTTTGGCATTTCATCGAACAGGTTGTATACACAAGTTAACACCACTAATTTCAGGATGAAAAACTTGTTCTAAAATCTTAATAGAAATATGTAGAACACCTAAGATATGCCTCCTAATTATCATGATTTTTAATTAATTTTTAGAATTTTATTTCAATAAAAAAATAAAAGAGAAAAATCTGGGCTATCTCGGCCAGAGCCACCAGGGTCTGGCCGAGCCTGGTCAGGCCAGGCCCGCCTGGCCTGGGTCGGGTCAGGCCAGACCAGGCCTGGCCAGGATCTGGTCCAGCAAGACCAGACCCAGTCCGGGTCTGGTTCTATGCACAGACCCAGTCCGGATCTATGATGGCACAGACCCGGATCTGACCAGTTTTTAAAAAAAAAGAAAAAAGAAAAGAAAGAGAGAAGAAAATCAGATAAAAAACATATAAATATATATATATAAAATAAATTACTGTAACAGAACCAGATCTAGCTCTGTAGCAGGCTCAGACCTAAACCCATTACTGTAGCAGACCCGTTACAGCAGCAAACAGACCTGTTAAGCCTTTTATTGATTTTTATTGATTTTTAGGCTTATTTTAATTCAGAAAAATTCGAAATAAACTCAAAAAATTCAGAAAATTCATAGAAAATCACAAACTGAATTTGGGACTCTGTAAAATTATTTGAGAGAATTATTACTTAGAATAATATGAAATTAAATATTCTTTAAATTCATTATTTGATGGTTGTTTATTTAAAAATTGTCAATAAATTTTAAATATCACTAAAAAGGTAAAATTCATAATCCAATAATATATAAATATTATACATTAATTTATTAGTTTATGTATGTATTTATCATGAAATTATATTTTTAAATGGTTGCTAAATTCAGAAAATTGAATTATTTGAAAAAATTAACCAACTAAAATTATAATAAATAGTAAAAATTACATTCTCATCACTGAATAAATAACATGTCAGGTCTCTAATTAACTCATGCAATATTTAGATCGCGAATCCTCCTCAGTACCGGTTGCCGTTAAGGGAAATCAAGTTCTGACATCTGGTAAGTGTACACGATTCCCTTTCTTTTGACCTTCCTGTTAATCGAGAAATTATCTTTGAACTCTTATCTCTCGACAATATATTCATTATTATCGGTATTGCCTCATAATTCTGTTAGCCTCTCTTTTCTCTGATTATATAGACAATTCTTCTGTTTCGATATTATTTCATGCTCTAGTTATATTATTTTGTGTATCATGTTTTGCATCTCGTTCATGCATGCAACAAACTTAAATTGGCATGATTGCTTATATGTGGTAGACTGATTTACTGACATAAAATTAATACTGATAATGACTAAGAATTATGATGTGAAATCTTGAGGATAAATGTCAGAAGATATTGTGATCCTGATATTAAAAGAAATTAATGAAGAAAATTGACCATTAAATCTTGAGAAATTATTCAAGAATATTTATTGGAGTGCAATACTTATGATCATGGCAAGATTTCTATGACCATTGGACTACATATTGGATGACCCGCTCTACCTTACATTTATCTGACATCACCTGCACTATTTTGCATGTATCTGGTATCACTTGCACAAATATATAATTATCATTTAATATTGCCACTGCTTACATTGTCCCGTGATCTTGATACACATTGTGTTCACTATCTAACATTGATGTTCTTGATACCGGTTCTTGATCCTGTTACACTGAGTCACACGCTATTTTGCATTTGCATTGATTGATGAAATTAACCAAGCCGGGGTTACTGGAGGAGACTGGTAGCAGGGAAAATCCAGGGAGGTGGTGGCTCCTCTGAAGGCTTTGCCACACGTGTTCTTGTATTCTTGAGATTTATGCGCGAACTTGTTATCACATGTTACATGATTCCTAAGTACAGTGAACTATTTCTCCCGGCTATCAGGATCCACTAACGCATCACTTGTTTGATATGCAGCTATCCTGTGGGATGGGCACAAGATAGTTGCATTAGTATAAGATTAATAAAATACTAGACCTATGCACTTGTATCATATCCTGCATTATCTTCACGTGATCTAGTATCTGACATACATTATCATGAAACTGACACTTGAGACTCATGTGATATGCATTATCTTGACTACATGATGTTCCTAAATTTACCATGTTATTTTATCTTGTGATCTCATATTCTTGTGATCTTGTGATTATACTACACAATGGTTACTCGTCCAGGACTTCTCATGTTCATTATTTACATGTCACACTATGCATACAGTCTCCTTGTACATGATCTATCATCCCGATTATCCTTGTTATTGTTATTACTTTCAGTTCTCGATACTGCTAAACATATTGTTCTTATATTCTACTTACTGTTACTACATCTTCATATTCTTCCTTTTACTATTTTTTTCCCTTTGTGCACTCTTGTTAGTCCGCTTCTGACAGACCTTTTTTATTTTTCAGTATTTAGATCAGAAGGTCGGCATAGAGAGTTGATCGTAGATCATATTCTGGTTCTCCGGTGAGTTCAGTTTCTTTTCTTGACTTGTCTTATTCAAATATGGTGGATGATATTATTTATAATTTGTGTTTCATATATGTGATTTTATCCTTGCGCTTGGTTGTATATGCATATATATATATGTGCTATCCTGCTCGTTATTGACAGCCTAAGGTACTTATGGAAGAGATCTCACTCTTCATGAGTAGCTGCTGGCCATCGTCACGTCCTCGTACTCCGTATTTTGGGAAGTGATAGTAGTGAAAAATTGCATAATTGTCATCATATTTACCATCACATTCGCACATTTATTCATATTATAATGCACATTTACTAATATTTTGTTATTTAATGTGTGCAGGCCTCGAATTATTATTTTAATAATAAATAAAGCTTAAAGAGCCCAAAAGCCCAGATCCAAGCCCATGTTTGAAGCCCAGGTGCAAAAGCGCAATTACAAGAAGTCAAAATGCAAATACAAGGGCTAAAAGTTGCAAATATCAGAGATAAGGGAAGGATAGAATTTTATCCAACCCTAAACACCTGCAGGATGAGGATGAAAACCCTAGATAAGAAGGAAAATTCGTGGGAGGAAGATTTGAAGAAATCTGGTTTAAGGGTAACTTGATTACTAAGTTATCTCGAAACTCCAGATTAAAAGGCCAGGATACAACTTCTAGAAGCAGGTGCCCACATGGACGGACCAGGAGAGGCCACGCGCCAAAGCGCGCGGCCAGAAGCCACAAAAGTGCCGCGGACGCTCGGCAAGGCGCGGCAAAGTGGATGAGTCTGACTACCAGACTTCGTCTACAACTTCATCCGGGACTCTATCTTCTTCTGCACTATAAATATCCCTGCAAAGTGCAACGTACGGGGCATGCAGAGACGACTAGGGTTTTCTTTAGCTATTTTTCTAAATTTCTGCACAAGTTGTAATTTTTATTTCATGCTCGTTGTGGAGAAGAAGGAGACGATTGTGTAACCGGAGATTCATCTGAAATAAAGGTCACTCTTTTGTTCTCTTTTAATTTCTGCAAATTTTATTTCTTTTTGTGATCTCTTTGATTTTCAATCTGTGATCGCTTCTGGTTTGCTTTTTCTTTATTTCCTTGCACTCCTTCTCATTAAATAAAAAAATATAAATAATTTGAAAAAAAAATAATGAAGAACTAATTCTCTCTAGTGGTTTGCTGAGATTCTTAAAGCAACCCTAGAGCAGTTAAGTCTAGATCGGATTAATGAACATTTATAGAAACCCTAGGGTTAAAAACAACTTTTCTTGAAGATTAAACAAATACCTAGAATTCCTAATATAGGTTGCATATTAAAAAGACCTCTCATGACTTCAAACTTAAGAACTAGGACGGCATAAATTTAAGATTCGTCTTTTATTAGGCTGTACTTAGATGTTAGGATGAACCATAGTTTGGCTTTTAATAATGTAACTTTGCTAGAAGTCTAGTATTGATTTTTCTTGCTTGAATTATTTGTAATGACCTAGGGTGAATCACCTACATCTTAAGATGAAGATCTAGCTCCTTAACTTGTAATAGGGTTGTGGTAGAAGATCAGCAAAACCACGTCTTTAATATCATATTTTTATCTCAAATCTAATCTCTCTTTTCTTACTTGAAGCATACAGAGGAATCGAGTCGAAAAGCTTTCATCGCATCCTTCCCTGAGGATCACGACCCGCTTGAGCCCTTGCTACAGCGGATTCGCATTGAGACTAAGAAACTTCACTTCTTTTATTCTTTAAAATCTCAATCAAAATTTTGGCGCCGTTGCCGGGGAAGGAACGGCACGATTTCCTCGTTCTAATCATTCTTTCTTTTCTGTTGCAGGTACAGAGAACAGGAAACAAAAACAGAGCAGCAGAAAGCACATATAGCTATCCAGTGCCTCTGCCCTCGAAGGCAGAGCACCTGGACCTACAACTTTGCCGCAGAAACGCGGCAAAAGCCGCGAATCCGCGGCAATTGTAGTGGACTACTAATCCAGTTTTCTGCAGGTTGCTCTGCAGTGCAAAATTCTAAATTCTGCTGTGATATTATTTCTCTGTGATCACTTGCAACTGCTAATAATTAACATTAACCTATTTGTTGAAAAAAAAAAAATATTTTTAGACTCTTGCATTTAGGGCACGTGTCTATTTTATTTCTTTTTAATTCTGTTGAAGAGTGCTGGCGACAAGGTACGTGTGCATAGCATATAGATTAGGAAACACTCTTGGTTGTTTACTGCTTTCTTGAGTGATTACTTTTCTACAGCTTTACACGTACACTAATTCATCTTAAGGGCATAACCCATAAGCAAGATAAGGTGGGGATTTCATCACCCTTCCTTGGCCCAAAAATCATATCAGCCACACTCACAACCCTAACCTTAAGTAAAATTTGACTAGACGTTGGCCCTAGGTTAACTCGGACTCAATAGGAGATTGACCGAAGAAGGAAAATTGTTCGAAATTAACCCTTGTCAAATCGGTGTCTAGGCAGGGGATTGAGGGCCGAAAGCCCGAAGAACGGTGGTTATTTAATTAAGGAACGTCTTTGACGGAAAACCTCCCACCGGTCTTGCCACCTACCTGGCCGATTAGCTTGTGGTTAACGTCGACAATAGACCTCCTAAGGACAGTCTAAAGTTAGGAGTCGTCTAGGTCAAGGATAACCCTAGAATAGGATTTGTGTTTGTTTTTATTTTATTTTATTTTTTTTTTTGGTTGATTGGGTGAACTTGGTTGCTAATTGTGCATGTCCACTTGGTCAAGAGACCAACTTACATCCAGGCTAACTAGGACTAGTTCACCACCCGAGCAAAAGCCCGACTCTCAAATGGCACAACCGCCATCTCTCCAAGATAGGTTCTACCCTATTAGAACCTCTATTCCGTCATGCATCAAGCTGAGTAATGAAGGTGTTGACCCATTTGAGCTTAAGCCACAATATATCAACACCCTTCCCAAGTTTCATGGACTTGAGTCCGAGGATGCATACTTCTTCATAAGGGAATTCGAGGAAGTATGTCTTATGATGAATATTCCTAAGTTAGGAAAAGATGACATCAAACTTAGGTTTATTCCCTTTGCTTTGAAGGATCTAGCAAAGAAATGGTTATACAGTCTAGAGGTTGGTTCTATATCTTCGTGGGATAATTTTGTTAAGGCATTCTTAAAGAAATTCTATCCCGTTCACAAGACTGCATTGATTAGGAAGAACATCCTACAGTTTAAGCAGACAGCCAATGAGCCCTTTTGGAAATACTTTGAGCGTTTTAAGGACCTCCTTGCCCAATGCCCCCATCATGGGATAGAGAAATGGCGACTTTGCCAAGTCATATATGATGGATTAGATTATTCTACTAAAACACTGTTAGAATCTATGTGTCAAGGAGGATTTCTGCAAAAGAATGAAGATGAAGGATGGACATTGTTTGAGGACTTAGCTGAAAAATCCATCCAATGGGACCCTACTCCTGAGAAATCTAGGATTAATGACCCCACTTCTTCAAAAGGAGGTATTCATTCCATTGAGGCCAACATAGCAAATGATGCTAAGTTAGCTGCTGTTATGCGTAGACTAGAGGCTCTTGAAACTAAGGAGCCAGTCTCTGTGAACCAAGTCAGCCCAACATCTTCGGCGGGCTGTACTTATTGTCAAGATAGGAACCATGTGTTCGAGGAATGTCCTGTCTTCATAGCGCATCAAAGTTTGCCCGAACATATGAGTGCGGCCTTCACAAGGCCTGCCAATAATCCATATTCGCCCACCTATAATCCTGGTTGGAGAAACCATCCCAATTTTTCATGGGGCCCAAGTAACAATGAGCAGATTAGGCCCAAATTCTCCAACAATTTCCAAAATCCGCCCTATCAGCAAGGTTTTCCCAGTCAAAATCCGCCACCTTCTTTCCAATATTCACAATGGAAACAAGAATGTCCAACATGGAAAGAAGGTGGATACCCTAGTTAAAAGCCAAGACACGCTGGCTCAAGTCCTAAGTAGGATAGAGATCCAATTGAGCCAGCAAGAGAGACAAAGGGGTACCCTACCGAGTCAACCATTGCCTAACCCTAGGAATCCTAGGCCAGCCAATGAGGCTCAAGACCCAAATCAGTATCATATGGTTCATACACTCAGATCGGGGAAACAAGTGGATAATCAAGTATCAATGCCATCGGATCCATCCATTCCATCTAGCTCCACTTCCATTCCATCTAGCTCCACTTCCATTCCATCTAGCTCCACTCCTGCTCCATCCAGCCCTAATGAAACTGAAGCTGAAAAGTCAGCAGGTCAGTTGCACCAGCCTATAGCTCCATTTCCAAATAGGCTTAGAAGCAACAACAATGCACATATGGAGAAATTATTAGAAGTGTTCAATCAAGTGAGGCTCAACATTCCACTTCTTGATGCAATCCAACATGTCCCTAGCTATGCCAAATTCCTTAAGGACATGTGCACCAAGAAAAGAAAGACTAATGTGCCTAAGAAGGTTTTTCTAGCCACTAACATTAGTGAGCTATTGTCCAACCAGATCCCTATCAAGTATAAGGACCCAGGTTGCCCCACCATCTCTTGCACCATAGGTCGAACCGAAATCAATCGAGCACTCCTCGATTTAGGAGCTAGCATCAATTTGCTCCCTTTCTCCGTGTATCAACAACTTGGATTAGGTGAACTCAACCCGACCCAAGTGACTATTCAGTTGGCTGACCGCTCTATCAAAGTTCCTAAGGGAGAAATCAATGACGTTCTCATACGGGTAGGAGAATTCATTTACCCGGTCGATTTCATTGTCTTAGAGACACAACCTGTGTCTAATCCTAGGTCCCAAACTCCCGTTATCTTAGGAAGACCGTTCCTAGCAACCGCTAATGCAATTATAAATTGTAGAAACGGTTCCATGAGACTGACTTTTGGGGATATGACCAAGGAGGTCAATGTTTTCAACCTAGGTAAGCATCCCTATGATGTGACCGACCAACCCTTTGAGGTTAACTTCATTGAGAACATGACAAGTGAGCATAATGATGAGATCATACTTGAGTCAGAGAAAGAGGAAGAGTTAGAAACAAGTGATCTTAGCCTTGATGAGATCGAATGGGAATCAAATCTGAGTTCTATAGAAATGGGAGATTCTAGCATCACACCGCCACCCATTGAGCCACCTCCTTCTTTGGAGTTGAAAGCCTTACCCAAACATCTTAAGTACGCCTACCTAGGTGAACAAGAGACGTTACCGGTCATAGTTGCATCTAATTTGATCAATAGGCAAGAGGAGGACCTGCTGGCAACCCTTAGGAGACATAGGGAAGCCATTGGCTGGACTATGGCAGATATTAAGGGACTGAGCCCTACGATAGTCCAGCATCGTATCCATCTAGAGGAAGGGGTTAGACCAAAGAGGGATCCACAGCGTAGGCTGAACCCACTTATGCAGGAGGCCGTACAAGCCGAAATAGTAAAACTGTTAGATAATGGGATCATTTATCCCATTTCCGATAGCGAATGGGTTAGCCCAATGCATGTGGTCCCTAAGAAGTCTAGCTTTACTGTGGTAGAGAACGACAAGCATGAGTTAGTGCAAACACGATTGCCTACCAAGGTGAGAGTATGCATAGACTACCGCAAGTTGAACGCAGCCACTAGGAAAGATCATTTTCCCCTCCCATTTATTGACCAAATGTTGGAAAGATTAGCAGGTCATGAGTATTACTGCTTTTTGGACGGTTATTCAGGGTATAACCAAATCCCTATAGCCCCGGAGGATCAAGAGAAGACAACGTTCACGTGTCCATTTGGGACCTTTGCCTACCGTCGAATGCCTTTCGGCCTATGCAATGCCCCCGCCACATTCCAACGTTGTATGTTAAGCTTGTTTTCTGATATGGTCGAGCGTTTCCTAGAAATTTTCATGGACGACTTCTCCGTCTATGGAAATTCTTTTGACCAGTGTCTCCATCACTTGGAGCTAGTGCTGAGTAGGTGCACCGAAAAGAACTTGACCCTTAATTGGGAAAAGTGTCACTTCATGGTGCAACATGGGATTGTCCTAGGTCACGAGATATCTAGGGAAGGGATTAAGGTAGACAAGGCCAAGGTGGAGATCATAGCGAAACTTCCACTTCCTCGATGCGTGAAGGACATTCGATCCTTTTTAGGACACGCCGGATTTTATCGTAGGTTCATTAAGGACTTTAGCAAAATTGCTAGACCCCTTACAAACCTTCTAGATAAGGACGTGTCCTTCATCTTTGATGATAGGTGCCATAGTGCATGGGAGAAATTGAAAGTGGAACTTATATCTGCTCCTATCATCTCACCTCCGGACTGGACCCAGCCTTTTGAGATCATGTGCGATGCTTCTGATTTTGCGATAGGTGCTGTCTTAGGACAGCGTAAGGACAACAAGCAGCACGTGATCTACTATTCGAGTAGGACGTTAAATGATGCCCAAATGAACTACACTACCACCGAGAAGGAATTCTTGGCAGTAGTGTTCGCGTTGGAGAAATTCCGTCCATACCTTCTTGGGACTAAGACCACGATTTTCACTGACCATTCTGCATTGCGATACCTTATGCTTAAGAAAGATGCGAAGGCCCGACTCATTCGTTGGATCCTTCTCCTTCAAGAATTCGATCTCGAAATTCGAGATAAAAAAGGTGTCGAAAATGTCGTAGCTGACCATCTCTCTCGTGTGCCAAACGCACCTTCTGTCGAGCTGCCCATCAATGACAATTTTCCCGATGAGCAACTTCTAGCCATCTCTAAGGAACCATGGTTTGCTGACATAGTAAATTACTTAGTCACAAACCAAACACCACCTAGTTGGTCTAAACAGGATAGATACCGATTCTTGTCTTAAGTTCGGTATTACATATGGGAAGATCCTTATCTTTTCAAATATTGTAGCGACCAAATCATTAGGAGATGTGTCCCCGACGAGGAGACTAGAAGCGTGTTAGCTTTTTGTCATGAGTTTGCTTGCGGTGGACATTTTGGTCCTCGCAAAACTGCCGAGAAAATTCTGCAAAGTGGCTTTTATTGGCCAACTGTGTTTAGAGATGCATTTGAGTATTGCAAGACTTGCACAAGATGTCAAATGATAGGAAGAATTTCCAAACAAAATATGATGCCCTTAAATCCCATTCTAGAAGTAGAACTTTTCGATGTATGGGGCATCGATTTTATGGGACCCTTCCCGAATTCGTTTGGGCACCAATACATCTTGTTGGCCGTAGACTATGTGTCGAAATGGGTAGAAGCTGTCCCTTGCAAGACAAATGACAACAAAGTTGTTGTCAAATTCTTGAAAGATAATATCATTTCACGCTTTGGAATCCCTAGAGCCATCATTAGCGACAATGGCACACATTTTTGCAATAGAACTTTTGAAGCTCTTATGCGAAAATATGCCATTACTCACAAGTTGTCTACGCCCTACCATCCTCAAACTAGCGGGCAGGTAGAAGTTTCTAATAGACAAGTCAAGCTCATTTTGGAGAAGACTGTGAATCAGAATAGGAAGGACTGGTCCACCAAACTGGTGGATGCCCTATGGGCATATAGGACTGCCTTTAAGACAATTCTAGGAATGTCTCCCTACAGACTGGTCTTTGGAAAGGCTTGCCACCTTCCTGTCGAGCTAGAACACCGGGCCCTTTGGGCAATTAAGCAGCTAAATTTCGATTTAGATAAGGCCGGTGAGTTTCGGAAATTACAAATTTCTGAACTAGAGGAGTTGAGGAATGATGCATACGAGAATGCAAAGATTGCGAAGGATAGAGTTAGGTTTTTCACGATAAATTCATCACGAGAAAAACTTTTGTCCAAGGACAAAAAGTTTTACTCTACAACTCTAGACTTCATCTCTTTCCCGGCAAATTGAAGTCAAGATGGACAGGACCATTCATTGTTAAGACGGTGTTTCCACACGGAGCCATAGAGATCTACGATCCCAAAAATGGCAATGCATTCAAGGTAAATGGTCAACGTCTTAAGATATTTTTGGAGTCGGTACCAGAAGTTAATGTGGCCATGGGTCTTTCCGACCCACTGTATCGGTAATTGTATCGTTCTGCCAGTTCATACATGCATACATTTCATTCATACATTAGGGACAATGCATGAAATAAGTGTGGGGGAAGGGTATGTAAAATAGATGTATAAAAAAAACATTTTTATAAAATAGATGTAAAAAAAAAAATATTTTTCTCTTTATTTATTCTATTTTCTTTTAAAAAAAATAATAAAAAATATATATAAAAAAAAAAAATTTATAAAAAGGACAGTATTTTGACTTATTTTTAGAAAGAAATCTAAGTTAGTTTTAAGGATTAGGAAAATCATGATTAGGATTTCTAAAAACTTGGTCAAAATAAATAAATTGTTTAAATTTTAGGTATAGGAGGAGAAATTGAATAATTAGTTAGTCTTAATTTTTACCTTAATGAAATGTGCATTCCTAGTACATATCTAGGATTCTAAGACAAAGACCTTGTGCCTCATAAAATAAAAAAAAATAATAATAATATCACCAATTGAGCTGGATAAATGTGTCTCAAGAAGCATAAGTATTCATGCCTAAAGGTGAGTTCTAAAAAAAAAATAAAAAAAAAATAAAGTCCTTAGTTTTGTGGCCTAGTTCATTCGAATTTGAGTCCGCGGGGTGTTTTCTCACCTGGTGCCCTAAAGCCGACCGGTTTGGGAGCCACCGACTTTAAGTTCGCTACATGGGTGGATTAGAAAGCCTAAGAAAACTGAGAAATATTATACATGTATTAACACATCTAATAGTCAATTAGTTAGGTATGAGGGCCTCAAGAAGCCTTGATACTTATACGAAAGAAAATGAGATGAGTTATACATGCCAAAAAAATATATATATATATATATATATATATTAACACATCTAATAAGTCAATTAGTTAGGTATGAGGGCCTCAAGAAGCCTTGATACTTACACGAAAGAAAATTAGATGATGTTATAAAAATAATAAAGAGGCATGAGAGTCCAAGTTAAGGAATTCCTAGTAAAAATATAAGGATGCATATGATTTTTGGTAACGAAAAAGACTATATTAGAAATTCAATTTTAATTCTTACCTAAAATGAATAACAATTGACTTTATTAAGACTAGGTTTGAGGAATGAATAAAAATGAGGATCCTAAAACTTATAGACTACTTAGTCTCTTCAAATATAATTCGAATACCTCCTTTTTATGGATTTTGTGGGTGTAATCCGCTGAAAACCCTCACGAGACAACACTCGTCCTCTAGGGTAACTTAGGGGTTTAACGGCTTGTTGCACATGCTAAGTGCAACCGTGATTCCTACGAAAGTGAGTTAGCTAGGTTAGATTTTCCTTTTCTTTTTGATTTTTACTCGAGGACGAGCAAAAAGATAAGTGTGGGGGTGTGATAGTAGTGAAAAATTGCATAATTGTCATCATATTTACCATCACATTCGCACATTTATTCATATTATAATGCACATTTACTAATATTTTGTTATTTAATGTGTGCAGGCCTCGAATTATTATTTTAATAATAAATAAAGCTTAAAGAGCCCAAAAGCCCAGATCCAAGCCCATGTTTGAAGCCCAGGTGCAAAAGCGCAATTACAAGAAGTCAAAATGCAAATACAAGGGCTAAAAGTTGCAAATATCAGAGATAAGGGAAGGATAGAATTTTATCCAACCCTAAACACCTGCAGGATGAGGATGAAAACCCTAGATAAGAAGGAAAATTCGTGGGAGGAAGATTTGAAGAAATCTGGTTTAAGGGTAACTTGATTACTAAGTTATCTCGAAACTCCAGATTAAAAGGCCAGGATACAACTTCTAGAAGCAGGTGCCCACATGGACGGACCAGGAGAGGCCACGCGCCAAAGCGCGCGGCCAGAAGCCACAAAAGTGCCGCGGACGCTCGGCAAGGCGCGGCAAAGTGGATGAGTCTGACTACCAAACTTCGTCTACAACTTCATCCGGGACTCTATCTTCTTCTGCACTATAAATATCCCTGCAAAGTGCAACGTACGGGGCATGCAGAGACAACTAGGGTTTTCTTTAGCTATTTTTCTAAATTTCTGCACAAGTTGTAATTTTTATTTCATGCTCGTTGTGGAGAAGAAGGAGACGATTGTGTAACCGGAGATTCATCTGAAATAAAGGTCACTCTTTTGTTCTCTTTTAATTTCTGCAAATTTTATTTCTTTTTGTGATCTCTTTGATTTTCAATCTGTGATCGCTTCTGGTTTGCTTTTTCTTTATTTCCTTGCACTCCTTCTCATTAAATAAAAAAAATATAAATAATTTGAAAAAAAAATAATGAAGAACTAATTCTCTCTAGTGATTTGCTGAGATTCTTAAAGCAACCCTAGAGCAGTTAAGTCTAGATCGGATTAATGAACATTTATAGAAACCCTAGGGTTAAAAACAACTTTTCTTGAAGATTAAACAAATACCTAGAATTCCTAATATAGGTTGCATATTAAAAAGACCTCTCATGACTTCAAACTTAAGAACTAGGACGGCATAAATTTAAGATTCGTCTTTTATTAGGCTGTACTTAGATGTTAGGATGAACCATAGTTTGGCTTTTAATAATGTAACTTTGCTAGAAGTCTAGTATTGATTTTTCTTGCTTGAATTATTTGTAATGACCTAGGGTGAATCACCTACATCTTAAGATGAAGATCTAGCTCCTTAACTTGCAATAGGGTTGTGGTAGAAGATCAGCAAAACCACGTCTTTAATATCATATTTTTATCTCAAATCTAATCTCTCTTTTCTTACTTGAAGCATACAGAGGAATCGAGTCGAAAAGCTTTCATCACATCCTTCCCTGAGGATCACGACCCGCTTGAGCCCTTGCTACAGCGGATTCGCATTGAGACTAAGAAACTTCACTTCTTTTATTCTTTAAAATCTCAATCAGGAAGCGGCGCGTGACATAGTTTTGTTGGTATCAAAGCATTCTTCGCAGTCTCCTGGGCCGTCATCACAGCAGTGCCATGAGCGGTAGTATAACATTTCACGCGCATGCTGCGACACGTGTTTTAGCTGTACTGCGAGCGGTAACGACATCGAGCATGATAGCATTTTGTTTGTACATTAGCTGCGCTCCAGCTCGTTTAGCTTTGCTTGGATGTTCACTTGTTCGTTTACTTGTTTGCCTACTTGATTAATTGTTCAATTAATGGTTGTAAAGAGTTTAAAATCTTACTTATACTGTTTTTCTGTATCGCTTGACATGCTTTCACTTGACGTGCTATCTTTCACTATGCTATTACTTGACACCTTACTCCTGCATGCTACCACCTCACACCTGTTGGATATCGCTTATCACCTGTTATGCCTGAACTTGACTTATAATTATCACAATACGGGAATGATGACCTGACATCTTAACATATCCTGATATATTTATACCAGTACAAACTGTACTCCTGATACACCTGTATTCCTAACATGCTCCTGCTCATTCCCGTACACTGATAATTAGCTAATAATAAACTATAAAAAGGACTATTTATATCGAGTAAGGAAAAAACTGATGAGCTTCAAGTGGTGAATATGTTTACCGTGTATTAGATATGTTGTATAACTAAAATTTTGGTTCAACCTGTGGGCCTCCAGGTGTTCCACGGGGTATGCTACCA
Organism: Agave tequilana; assembly: GCA_038442645.1. Taxonomy (NCBI): domain Eukaryota; kingdom Viridiplantae; phylum Streptophyta; class Magnoliopsida; order Asparagales; family Asparagaceae; genus Agave; species Agave tequilana. The sequence goes on along the minus strand of JAVJIF010020781.1, from coordinate 31,993 downwards.
CCCCGATTACCAAACTTCATGCAGGGCATCCTATAAAACCCTCCTATTCGCCTCGCGGTAGGTTCTGTATCAGCAACGGAACATAATGAGTCGTGATTCCGGGTATGCACGGGACCACTGTAAACATAACCCATTGTTTCATCATCAGTTTTCAATAACAACTTTGGCTTACTCTTATATGGATGTATGTGTGTTTGGGACGCCGGGGCACATACCTAGATATATGGGTAGGGCGAGTAATAATAATATATTCTAATTAATAATCATTCATTGTGTTTTGCAATTCGGCTTGTATATATTCAGATTACGATGATGTGAGATGTATGGTATATAGATGAGGGTTTTCTTATTTGGATTATTCCCTCGATGTACTTATCTCATGAAGCCGTAATCTGGGTTGTATTGCTGGTTTTGCCGTATTTGCTTATATCAGGTTTTTATTCAGATTTTCAGTTTTACTACTATTATTATTATATTATATATTCCTGGTTTTACCCCTGTGTACTACTCAAATCTCTTGCTATTTCCTATTGTACACAGCCTGCCTTATGCATGATATTACACTTGTATTATTGTGCCCAATCTCCTAACTTGTTTATTTTTGATTTATACGGATACTTAGTTACCGTATAATCTTCTGATGATTCGTATTATTCTCTTTAGTTGTTATTGTAGATATCTCAGGTTGTGCGTACTCAGTCGATGGAGACATGAGGCATATGATATATAGATGAGGATTTTCTTGTTTGGATTATCCTCTCGAGGTATCAATCTCATGAATCTATTTACTGAGCCCATACAATTGGTTGTCACATCTACTTATCCTATCATTTGATGTCTCATTTCTTGTTCCTGTGTGCTTGTGCTCACGACACAGTTTTCAAAGCATGCTCTTTTATTCGGATTTATCGATACACGTGTGCTTATCTTTGCACACCACTTGGCATTCGCAACACCACTTGTTGGGGAGTTCTGACTCCCCTGAATCCTCATGTCCAGGTTTCGGAGCTTGGAGCTGGTGAATTCTCCCTGTTTCTGATCAAAGTGGCGTGGCAGAAGCGTGGATCATCGGCAGACTGTCTGAAGCCCCATCTTTCCAGGCCCCCTGTTCGGCTCTAGAGTTTTCCTGTTATGACTCTAAGTCTCCTTTTGTATAGTTCATTATTGTAAATCTTTTGTATTCTCGCATTTGCGCATGTCGGTGATGTAATATTCTTGTAATATTGTGTCACATCCTGTGATAACTTTGTAATTGTACTCATATGTTGGAATGTATAAAGCACTGCATACTTTCGTACTCTGATTCTTGCCTGTACTGATGCTTAGCGCATATATGTGAGGGTATTTTTGACCTACATATATACATTGCAGTAACGTCTCCGTACCCTCCAAACGGGGCATTACAGGGTGGAATCAGAGCCTAGGCTCTCAAATCCTCAGTACGTCCAGACGACAAATTAATGATAAAAAATTTGCAACTGGAATGCATGAATCTTGACTATGCAGTCCAACTATAAATACAGAGTTATCTATTCTTTCTTGATCGTCCTTTCCTTGATTCCTGAGTCCTTTCCATTTTCTCTTTTTTCTATTTTCATCGTCTTTATACCAACTTAAGATATGAACAGACTAGAGATGTAGCAGCGGAGAGCAGAATGAAGCTGTTATATGATCTCTTCGACTAACTCTATGAAGCGCGGGTATTCTCAGAATTAATCCATGATCGGGTTATCTTTCAGAAATCAGTATTCTGGTTTCTCTATAGTTATTCTATATTCTTGGCTATATATTTAGTAGTGATCGATGCCTGGTATTCTGAATTCTTAGCTATCGGTCTTCTTTATTTATGCTCAGTGTTATTGTTGGAACTTGATTTTGATGATTCATTTGTGAAGCCATTTCATTGGAGCTCTATCTCACAAGCTTATACAACGTCCAACATGCTCAAGACTTCCCAAGGATAATTACTTTTGATGTGTATTGATTTGAATGTTAAAAGCTTTGAAACACACACACACATCATAACCCTATTAGTCGACTTATACTCTTGATTAGTCGACTTATATATCCCATAGTCGACTTGATACTTTATGTAGTCGACTAACTTTTGTCCTGAAAAGATATCAACTTTCTGTTTCTTAATAGTTAACATTGTTAGTCGACTTATCAACATTATTAGTCGACTAATATATTCTGCTGGTCGACTAATTTCAGTTTTTTAGAAACATGTCACTTGTATCAACCATTCCCTAGTCGACTTGCCTTCTTTATAAGTCGACTACTATTGGCAAAAATCAATACCCTAGTCGACTAACCCCCAACCTCAAGTCGACTAATGGCAGTTTCTGACTGTTAGTCAGTTTTTAATTTCTGGTGTTTTATCCAATGTTTCAAAATTCAAATCAAGTTACTAACTTCCCTAACTGACTATAGATTTCACTTATAAATAGGGATGTTGTCCTAGGCTAAAAACACTAATTCATATCAATACTTTTCTGACCAAAAACTCTGTCAAAAATTGTTTTTCAGAAAATTCTTCCACTTTCTATTCTTCACACAAATTCCTACTTCATTGTGCAGAATTCTGAGAGTCCACCTATAAGAGTCCTTGTTCACGATCACATCAGATTCAAAACTTATAGGATTGATTGTATTCACTCAAAGAGAAAGATTGTACAAGAGCATCTTCGGGTTGAAGAGAAGTTGTACAAGGTGTTGTTATCTTCTTGGTTGTAAGAAGAGTTGTATACATTTGGCAAAGGGGATTATTCAAGTGGTATACAAGGTGTTGATTTTGGGTGTACAAAATTAAAGGTTAAAGAAAATCTCAAAAGGTGGCTTGGGGACTGGATGTAGGTCAGGAAGACCGAACCAAGATAAATCACTAGTGTTTGCATTTGATTTACTTTCTGTGATTTAATTTCCTTTTGTGTAAGTTTATATTTAACGCTATTATCTTTATTTGAGTGTTGACGTAATATTTTAGATCCTACAGTTATCAGGGTTCTTCTTCATCTTAGGGATTTTGGCTTATTTCTGGAGTGATATCAAGTATGTAGTATATCAGGAATTCTATTACAAAGCAGTATTATCAGGTCAGTATTTTTTGGCATCGTTCAAAAATTTATACAACAGGAAGTGCAGAAGATATCTATTTCCGATCATTATTCAGTCGATTTGGGAGTGTTACCCTTTGTTATTCATATCTTGACTGTATAATTCCCGTCCATGTCCTTTTTGTGTTCATTTTTCCCCTTGCCGCGATTGCGAGAACGCAATTTTTGTAAGGTGGATGGAATGTAACACCCTGTTCCTGGAATACGTACTTAATTACGTATTTAGACTTTTCGATCATATTTTTTTATTTAATTCCTGTATTAGTTTTGTTTTATGAATTATTTATGTGACAGTTTTACTTTGAATCTGAATTCGTAGACTAAGAGTCGGTCCTAGTATGAACTGGGGACCCGATCCTAGAGTATTGCTTGATTTGGTCTTTTCGGTATTCAGATTTGATTAATTTCAGTTTAATTTTTTAGATTTTCTATGATTTTCTGAAATTTCCTAAATTAAATTGAAAATCTTCAAAACCGGTTTCGACCACTATGGCTGATCGATCCTCAAATTTTTAATTTACAAATAGATTTGAATTTCTAGAGACTGCTTTCATATTATCTCTTAAAATCATATTTTCTATCTAAATATATTTTTAGAGATTTTTCTGAATTTATCGAAATTTCATCAAATTTGGTGTCGACCAGTATCTCCAGAAGATTTCAATCTTTTTAATTAGAAAATGGTAATTTATTTTTGAAAACTGCTTTCATATTATCTCTCAGGATGATATTTTCTATCTCTTGAAATTTTTGGAAATTTTTCGGAATTTATTAAAATCCGGCCAACCCAGCGTAGTCCAGTACCGATGGTGAATTTCAGGATTTTTATTTTGAAAATGGGATTGAATTTCTAAAATCTGATTTCACAACGCATCTTAAAATAATATTTATTATTTTTTAGAATTTTCAGAAAGCTTTCCGAGTTACTTTATTTTTTGAGCTTTTTTTGAAGTTTTCTGTATTTCAGATACCTAGATTTTACCCAGATATTTTTCTTTTTCTCTTTTTCTATTTTCTCTCTTCTCCAAATGCGAGGCTTACCAGACGCGAATTTGGTCTTTAATATTGAGATTTCCTTTTTTTGTACATTTAATGTCCTTCAAATCAATTCTAATCAAGTTATCATGACTTTCTCTCTGTTCTACCAAACGCGACACTCGCGTTTTCTTCTGACGCGGAGATCATCTCTGCGTCTGGCTCAAAATTGGCCAGACACAGGACTGGCTAGACGCGGACTTGGCTATTTTGGGGAAGAGTTGCAAACTTGTAATAATTGCAACTATCCCGTATATAAAAACACCCTCTTTCTTTTTCTCCCACCTTCATTTTCCTCCTTTCTTTTTTCATCTCCAGCAAACCAAAACGCAGCCAACAGCCTGCCCACGGTCAGCTGCCATGCCCTCCTTGGCTGGCTACCTTCTCCACCACCGCCAACTCTTCCACCATCCTTCCCTCCATCATCTCCTTCTCCATTCCAACAGCAACACCTCCATCTTCTTCTTCTTTTTTTACCAGACAACCCACTTTCACCACTATCTTCATCACCATTTCCATCACCACCTAACACCACCTCAGTCACCACCTATCATGTCACGCTCTCCTCCTCGACGTGCTCTTTCCAACGGACCTATCAGTCGCTCTCCGAAACACCTTTTTCAAAACTCTAAAAATCTATAATGAACTACGCTTGCACTCCCCTTTTCTGCCGGCAGCCAGTGATGGCCGGCCATCCTCCCCCTTCCCCTTTTTCGTTCCTTCCTTCCTTCTATTTTCTTTCTTTCCTTCTTTTCTTTCTTTCCTTCTTTCTTTTACTTTTTCTTTTCTTTTCTTCTCTGGTTTCACCCTTGCGTCTCTCTCTCTCTCTTTCTCTTTCTTTCCTGCGTCTCTCTCTTTCTATTGTCTTTCTCTCTCTCTCCTATCCTGCCTCTCTCTCTCACTCTCCCATCTCCCTCTCTCTTTTTCTCTCTTATGCTTCCACCTGACACCTGTTGGATATCACTTATCACCTGCCATGCCTGAACTTGACTTATAATTATCATAATACGGAAATGATAACCTGACATCTTGACAGATCCTGATATATTTATACCAGTACAAACCATACTTCTGACACACCTGTATTTCTGACATGCTCCTGCTAATTCTCATGTACTAATAATTAGCTAATAATAAATTATAAAAAGGATAACTTACATCGAGTAAGAGGGAAACCGATGAGCTTCAAGTGGTGAATATGTTTACTGTGGTATTAGATATGTTGTGCAACTAAAACTTTGGTTCAACCTGTGGGCCATCAGATGTTTCACGGAGTGTGCTGCCATCCCGATTACCAAACTTCATGCAGCGCATCCTATAAGACCCTCCTATTCGTCTCGCGGTAGGTTCCGTATCAGCAATGGAACATGATTTAAATGACAACTGAAGATTGAGCATATCAAAGAGGATAATCCCAGAGCTAATTCAGTGAAAACCAGATTTTTGAAGATCCAGTTGGTTAGCTTGGAGAATCAATGAGATTAAATAGGATAGAGGCAAATTCAGAAGTCCAAAGGCAACCATATTAATATACAAAGGGAGATCTAAAGGATTGGGATGTATATTCAGAAGATTTTGAGTGATAGGACACAATCCAACTAAAGATCGAGAGATAAACAAATATTTATCTTTAATATTATCTCCAACCTTGTCAGAAGATCATTTCTGTTAGGCTAGCGATTTAGTCTCATCCTCAAGCGCGCTTTCCCCTCCCAATTCCCCTATAAATACCCAAAATTGTGAAAGAAAATGTATACCAGAAGGCTGTAAAGGCTATAAGAAGAGAGTTATGTGTTGTAATGTAATTTAGAGAGATTTGAAAGATTACAATGGTGATTTATCAATGAATTCAGTGTTCTTCCATTAAGATCGTGCATCCTCTCAGTCTAAGATTTTTCTTATATTCTTGGCTTTACCCTTGTGTACTACTCAAATATCCTGCTATTTCCTATTGTACACAGCCTGTCTTATGCATGATATTACACTTGTATTATTGTGTACAATCTCCTAACTTGTTTATTCTTGATTTATATGGATACTTAGTTACCGTATAATCTTCTGATGATTTATATTCTCTTTAGTTATTATTATGGACAGCTTAGGTTGTGCGTACTCAGTCAATGGAGACATGATGTATATAGTATATAGATAAGGATTTCCTTATTTGGATTATCTCCTCGAGATATCAATCTCATAAATCTATCTACTGAGCCTCTACAACTGGTTTTGTCACATCTACTTATCCTATCATTTGATGCCTCATTCCTGCTCCTGTATGCTTGTGCTTACGACATAGTTTTCAATACATGCTCTTTTATTCGGATTTATCGATACACGTGTGTTTATCTTTGCACGCCACTTGGCATTCGCAATACCACTCGTTGGGGAGTTCTGACTCCCCGGATCCTCACGTCCAGGTTTCGGAGTTTGGAGCTTGTGGATTCTCCTTGTTGCTAATCAAAGTGGCGCTGTGGAAGCATGGATCATCGGCAAACTGTCTGAAGCCCATCCTTTTAGGCCCCCCTGCTCGGCTCTAGAGTTTTCTGTTATGACTCTGAGCTCCTTTTGTACAGCTCATTATTATAAATCTTTTGTATTCTCGTATTTGCGCCTGTCGATGATGTAATATTCTTATAATTTTGTGTCACATTCTATGATAACTTTGTAATTGTACTCATATATTGGGGTGTATAAAGTACTACGTACTTCGTACTCTGATTCTTACTTATACTGATGCTTAGCGTATATATGTGAGGGTATTTCTGACCTATGTATATACGTCGCAGTATCGTCTCCGTACCTTCCAGGTCGGGACATTATAAAGAGGGAGTGAGAGAGATTAAGAGAAGGTGAGAGTTTAGGGGGTTGAGATTGAGTGAGGTTTGGAGAGAGATTGCGTTTTCTGCGGTGAGTAAAAATGAGAGACTAGAGGGGATAAGGGTTTTTATGTTATCAAATTTTCTAAAAACAAAATATCCCAAAATTCCATCCCCTTGCCACCTCACCGTTACGAAAATCAACTCCATCTTTACCCTCCACCTCAACCTCCAAATTCCAAGGCTCATCTTCACCATCCAACCAAAATAAATTTTATTTTTCACTATTTTATTAATTATTTGATTTTATTTCTCTTGAAATATCCTTCTACACAAATACATACTGCCACATTCATGTATTATATTAATATACTTAAATTTTAATTAAATGGACAATTCTTTATATACAATTTATTTTTTTCTCATTTATCAAACAAACATGTATATACGCGTGCATGTATATGTATATGTATATATATGTGTGTATATATATGGGTTTCTTTACCTTAGCCGCCAGCTGAGAGAGTTTCTTAGCTGGCCGTGACGTGGCTTAATCTATGCCACATATGGTGGCAAAGTGTAGGCGCTAAAAAAACCCAAAATCTCTCCTGGAGAACCGTCAATCACGGTGACCAAAATACCCCAATCTTTACTTTTTACTTAGCAAAAACTCTTCCACAATAAATTTTTATCGAACAAATTTGTAATTTACAGAGAAATTTCTGTTAAATTGATTTATAGTTAAACATTCCGTAATTCATCTACATCGAAATATAAAGTGAAAAAAAGATCGGATCAAGATGATGAGTAAGAAAAGCACCAACCGAAAAAAGTAAAAATGATGTGTGAAACCTAAAAAATTATTTGTAAAATAAAGTTTTTTTTATTGCTTCTTTTAGCGTTATTTTCAATTCATATAGGTTTAATAAAGAAACTAAAATGAATAGGAAAATGCAATTTGATGTGGGGCAGCCATATAATTTTTTTGTATTACACATGTACAGTGTAAAAAAATAATGAAATACAATGGTTAATGATTTATTTTGTACATATTTTGCACTGGTGATAAGAACTCTGACGAAAGTCGCAGATATTTTTAAATCCGATATTCTCGTAACTGCCACAATACTTGCAGATTGGTTCGATAATATTTCATGCAATTTTTAATGAACTGCGACTATAGTCGGTCTTGGTTCTAAGAATGCTTTATTCTCAATGTACATTATAACTGCGATCAAGGTCGCAGTATACATACATTCAGATATTATCAAAATATATTAGCAGTGCGACCATGGTCGCAGTCCTAGTATAACACAGCTTCCAATCCTATATCACGAGTGCGACCCTAACCGCAGACCTTAAAATCTTATCAACTGTAATACAGAAAATCATTAGTTGCGGTCCTTACAAAACTTTAGTAAAATTCAAACAGATAATGAACAAAACATGCATAAAAATAATAGATGAAATGAAATATGCTATCGTTAAGCATTACAGCCATAGTCGCAGTCCTTATTCGCATGCCACATGTAACAGAATTTGATCGCTTATAAAATGCAACAAAGATCGCAGTCCTAGAACAATTAGACCTAATAAAGTAGATTAGTCCATGACTGTGTGAGCAGTCCGCGCATATCACAAGTTATAAAATACTATATTTAATTACTCCGACCTAATTGCAGTAATTAATTTTCTATCTATCGTGAGACAATAATCCACTAAAATTAATCTTGATAAAGAAAAGATGTGCACCGTACGAAATTTAAATATATAGAAAAAAATATTGTATAAAAAGCTAATTTGTAGTTCACATCATAAACTTCTGAAAAAAGTACTCTTTGGATTCTCTCACCATAACTGCTTCAATTAAATATTTAATTTCTTCTTATCTCTTCTTCGAATACTCAACTGTCACCTCTAATACTTATTATTATTATTCACGTTGTTTCACAGTGTTGGCTATTTTGTAGTGCCTGTAAGTAATATATTTTAAAGATCTCATATCTAAAAAAAAAATATTTGTTCTCTTCTTCTTCAATTTGATTTCTAAACTTCCTGAAATAATTTATTCTTGAATCATATCTTCCCCATCTTCTTCCTCTGAACACTCAGATTTCAACTTCAATCATTTTCCCACCGGTCCTCTTTCTTCAGGGGATTCTAGTGAATCTTATGGTAGTCTAGACTCTCTCCTTTTGACTATCTCACTACATCAAATAATGTTACTTCTGATCCTTCTCTTTATGCGGATGATCAATTTTTCATGGGGCCTAGTGAGGAACTTATTCCTCTGCCACTTTACAAAGATATGCTTGATGAAAGCATGTCCTTTAATGCTGAAGGCGTGCTTTCTTTGAGCATAACCTCTGAAGGTTCTTCTCGACACGGATCGGAAGAAAAGTTAAATACAAATGACCCATTTTAGGAATTCATCCACGAATCAAAGTACCCTCAAAAAGAGGAAGAAAGTGAAGAGGATATCGAGCTGGTCGAGGAAGGAGAAGATGAGGAAAGAAAGAATGAAGAGAAAGACGAGGAGAATAAAGACGACAAATCTACTTATGATGGTGATAACGACGAGGACTAGGCTTTTCTAGTCTTTTGATATTCACCTTATTTTTATTTTCTTTTAAGAGCTTTTAATGCTCTTTTTTTTGTAAGATCTCTTTCTGACAATGATCTTTCATATTTTTAAAATACATGTAAAGTATGTTTCTTTCATGCATTTTAATTCAAAGTGATCACAAGACTTTGACGGGTTTTATAAATACTGTTAATATGGTCGTGGACCTAATATATTGCCCGCAAATATGGTTATCATACGATAAGAAATATAACCATTTACTACAAAACAATGTAAATCTTTTATTAAGAAGTTAACTATGATCGCACTTTGTGATTATAAATGAAAAGTTATTAGTTTTGCATCTCAACTGCGACCATGGTCACAGTATTTTAATAATTACTCTCAAGTAAAAAACTGCGACTATGGTCGTAGTCCATAATTAACTATATTGATACATGAAACTGTGACCATGGTCGCAGTCTTGACAAAACAGTTTAATCGCTGTACATTCAATCAAGTTAAAAACTGTGACCATAGTTACAGTCCAAAGTTAACTATATCGACAGTTGGTACTGCGATCATAGTCGCAATTCTCTCAAATCAGTATATTTCACTGTATATCACGAATTAAAAAACTGTGACTACGGTCGCAGTGTGTAACACAAACGTAAAGTTGTCGTTGTGCATGAAAACAGAGACAATATCTGTAGTGAAGAATAGATATATAAAATCATAAGTAAACTGCGGCTATGATCGCAGTCAGAAAAATCCTTACAGATCATATCACAAAATTCTGCAAAAAAAATTTATTTGTATATCAATTAAGTATAAAAATGTGTCAATGAGTTTCACATGATACAAGCCTTGTTGGCCTAGAGGCCTTTCACCTTACTTTTGATGATGACTAACTTATGAAGATTAGTTTACTAATGATCTTATATTTAATAAGTTTCAGATATTGATCAAGATCTTAGTAGGTATTTAGCTTCAACAAAAAATTCAAAGCCAGTTTTAGAGCTAATACATGATGATTCAAGAGCTCATGCGTCATGATCGCATCTAGCACTTGGTTGGAGTCAAGCTCTTTGGATCGTGTTTGGATCTAGTCATCTTGAAGATGAAGATCTACAAGAAGAATTCAGTTTGTTTTAGTTTAGAGTTTAAATCTCGTGCAAAGATAGACTAGTGTTGATATGCTCAAGTCACACACATAAGTTAAAATAGTTTATTGATTTCGGTTTAACCGGTTTTAGATTTTCAAGAACATGTCCTTGGTTTTCATGAATAGATTTCATCTAAAGTAGTTTACATGGTTTATATGTATAGTGGATTCATCCATATACATTGTTTAGTTCATATTGTCTAAAAACTTATTTTGATGATTCTATTTCATGGTTTTAAGTTTTATTTTTAAAAAAACTTAGTTTTGGATTTCGTATCAAAAACATAGATATACCTTTTATATGTGTATTAAATTCTATCCATACACACTATACTTCAAAAAGTGTTTAAATATCTTTTTTTGTATTTTTACAAGTTTGGAAAATTTGGATTTCCATTTAGAACTTGGTTTTGGAAAATACCGGTTTTGGTTTAAAGCTTAATTTCTATATCACAAAAATAGTTCAAATTGTTTGAAATATGTGTTGAATTTTAGTCAAACATATTTGTTCTTCAAATATTTATAAGAACTTATTTTTATGGAGTTTATGTGATTTTATGAGATTTTATAGGATATTAAAAGATCAAATATTTTAACCTATAACCCTGGTTTTGGGGCAGCTAACGGTCGACCGAAGCCTTACTCGGTCGACTGACGTGCACAGAAGTGCACAGGCTTTAGCAGTCGATCGAACGATCGACCGTTCCAGAGAGTCTACTCCCTGGAAATGGCCCCGGTCGGCCGTACAGTCGACCGACCAGAGAGACCAGCTCTCTAGTTCTGGCCTCGGTTAACCAGGCGGTCAACCGACAGGCAAATTGTCATGGGGCGCTCGACCGAGCGGTTGATCGAAAGCTCCAACGGTCAGAATCTGACCATTGGCCGGTCGACCGGGCGGTCGATTGACAGGTCATTCTGGACCTGTTTGGACCCCCAACGGATATATTTTGGGAATCTTATAAATATAAGTTCTCTTGGCTTATTTCTCCCAAGATTTTTGATAGCAATTTTTTCCACCTTCTCAAGTGTTTTTAACAAAGTTTTAAAAAGAAGTTTTTGTGCCAAAAATTTTCTATCTTTATTTGTTTCAGAGTTTTTAGAAACTCAAAAGAAAACAAGTTTTGGGATTCTAGTTCTTGTCCAAAATTTATATATCTTATTTAGAGTTTTTCTCAAGTGTTTTCTTTTTCAAAACACTTTGTTTTCTCACACTTGAGCTATTAATTCTATACCTTCCTATAGGATCTTGTTTTTGTAGGAAAAATTATTTGTAATCTTTCATGATCACAAAGAGATTGTTTGTGATCTTTGTGATCACCAAGTGTATTTTCCTTTGCTTTGTGCATGGCTTAGTGCCCACATCTTGTGTAGAGGTTTGTGTGTTGAGAGAGAAGTTATGTACTCCCGCTGTTGAGTTGTAATTCCTTAGTGGAGATCCTTTTGTGGAAGGCCGTGTCTGGACATAGTGGAAATCCTTCTATGTGAAGGCGGAAACGTAGTGCAGCGACCCGATCCTCGAAATATATCTTTGTTTTTGCGTTTGATCCACTATCTCTCAACTCTATCTCTCTTATATCTTGCATTGCTTTACATTATTCATATTCATATACTAGATATAATTTGTGTGTGCCCACACTTCTGTTGAACCAAGAAAGCTTTTAAAGCACATCAACTCTTACTCTAGAGGAATCTAGAGGAGCAGTTTTAGAGCCCTTCACGGGGAATTCGGGCTCACTCTTGTTTACACATAGTGTGTTTACAATTAAGTTTTTAATTTTGCATCATTTATCCTAGAGTAGCTAGTACACCTATTTACCCCCCTCTAGGTGATTTCAATTGGTAGCAGAGCCAACGCTCCTGATATTCAGTGTCACGCCCCGCTTCCCAAATTATGGAATACGAGTACGTGACGATGGCCAACAGATACTCACGAAGAGTGAAATTTCTTCCATGAGTACCTTCGGCTGTCAATAACAAGCAGCATAGCACACATATATGTACATACAACCAAGCGCAGGGATAAATTCACATATATGAAAAACTGAATCATAAACAATATCATCCACTTTATCTGAATAAAACAAGTCAAGAAAGAAAACTGAACTCACCGGAGAACAGCTGAACCCGAATATGATCTACGAACAACTCTCTATACTGGCTTTCTGATCTAGATACTGAAAAATAATATAAAGGTCCATCAAAAGGGGACTAGTAAGAGTACACGAAGGGAAAAGAATGATAAAAGAGAGAATATGAAAATGTAATAACAATAAGTAGGACATAAGAATAATATGTTTGGCAGTATCGAGAACTGAAGGTAATAATAATAACATGAATAATCGAGACGATAGATCTTGTACAATAAGACTGTGCATGCATGGGATGATGACATATATATAATGAATATGAGATGTCCTGGACGAGTAACTGTTGTGTAGTATAATCACAAGATCGCAAGAACTCGAGATCACAAGATAAAATAATATGGTATGTGCAGGATGTCATGTGGTCAAGATAATGCATGTCACATGAGTCTCAAGTGTCAGTATCTTAAAAATATATGTCAGGTACTAGATCACTGAAGACAATGCAAGATATGATGCAAGTGTATATGTCTAGCATGTTTTATTACCCTAACTAATGGAACCATCCTGTGCCCCATCCCACAGGACAACTGCATATCAAACAAATGATGCGTTAGTGGACCCTAATAGTAGGGAGAAACAGTTCACTATACTCAGGTATCATGTAACATGTAATAACAAGAGCGTGCATAAATAACAAGATCACGTGTGGCATCCAAGGCCACAAGGGGTCGCCCTTCCAAGCACACCTCCCTGGATTTCTCCTGCTACAGTCTCTCCCAATAACCCCGGCTTGGTTAATTTTATTATTCAATACAAATGCTAAATAGTGTGTTACTCAGGGTTACTGGATCAGTATTCGGAACCAAGAATATCCGTGATAGATAGTGAATATAATGTTTATCAAGATCACGAGACAAATGTAACCAGTGACAATATCAAGTGACAAATATATAGCTGTGCAAGTGATACCAGACACATGCAAAGTAGTGCAAGTGATATCTGTGTCATGTAATCCAAATGTCAAAGTAAAATGGTCTGGATCATGTGTCCATAATCCAATAAGATATCCTCGAATAATTGCTCAGAATATAATGGTCAATTTTCTCGATAATTTCTTGTAATATCAGGATCACATATCAGTCGATATATTGTCTTTATCCATCAATCTTATAGGTTTACATGTCAGGATTTGTCACATACAAGCAATAATGTCAGTTTAAGTTGGATGCATACATGTAAAGGAACAAGATGGAAACATGATGTGTAAGGTAATGAAACATGATCACGAGAGGTATCAGTAATAATGTCAAGAATAGAATAATTAGTCATGTAATCGGAAGAGGAAAAGCTGATATGTAAACGTGATCAAAGGATCATATTGACGATCATGAGATATGATAACCAGAATTTATAATTCAGAGACAAAATTAAGATCAATGCGAAAGTCAACGAGGATATAATCGTGTACACTTGTCTCTTGTCGCGGGTTTGACTATCCTTTAACAACAATTGGTATCTGGTCAAGCTTGCTGGGCTCAAAAATAGACCGGAGGGCGTGGCGGAGCTCATCGTAGGCCGTCGGAGATGGACGACAGCCACGACCGTGGACGCATGCGCGAAACGAGGAGGGGAAAAGACATACAACATATACACATTAAACTAAATAACACATTTATGATTACATAAGGTAATTAACACATCCTATTAACATCTTACCACTACATTCATGTAACACGTTTACAGAGAGGAAGAAAAATACTCACGCATGGTGGAGGGCACGACGGGGAATGTCATCGACGATGGAACTCGACGGATCTCGCGAATGACGCCCGTTACTCGACGGATGTGAGGAGTGACGATGGAGAAGTGGACGGCAAGGCGGAGAAGTAGGCCGAGAGGGGAGCTCGGCATGGGCTACCGGGGAGGCTCGTGGAATTGCCGGAGGGAGGGTACGGACATGGCGATGGGTGGTCGGCCTGCCAGAAAGTCTCCGGCGGATGGAGGGGCACGGGCGTTGTTCGGTTACATGGAGGAGATGTTAACAGTAGGGCTCGGTAGGTTGGGTGCCGCTGCATTCTCGGGCCGCTGGCGGAGGCCGACGGAGAGCGAGCTTGGCAAGGATAGAGCCGCGGATCTCGCCGGGGAGAACGCGGGTGCTTGCGCACGCTGACGGAGGATGACGAAGAGAGGGGGACTCATCAATTGTAGGCCATGGCATGGGGGAGTTGCAGGTGGGGTGTATTCACGCTTCCACTGTGCTGCTGTGGCCGCTCACGGCCAGCCAAGGAGGAGGGGAATGCTCGATGTGGCCGTGAGGTGGTGGAATCGGCCATGGGTTGATGGGTTCTCACGCAAGGGAGTTGGATACTTGGGTTTATATAGAGATAGGGGAGAGAGAAAGAGGGTGTACGGGCGTTGAGAGGGTGCGTCGGATCGTGAGAGAGTGGAGGAGAGAGTGGGTAAAAGAGAGAGGGAAACGTGGAAGAGAATGGGGGAAGCAGGTGGTGTAAGTACACCTAGAGGGGGGGTAAATAGGTGTACGGCTAATTTAATGACAAATAATGTGGAATTAAAAATAAATTGCAACACACTTAGTGTAACAAAAGAGTTTAGCCGAATTCTCAGTGAAGCGCTCTAGACTATCTCCTCTAAATTCCTCTAAATAAGAGTTGAGGTGCTCAAGTATGGGCACACACAAGCAATACCAAGCATATATGATATGAACAGTATAATGCAATACACAATATAAGAGAGAGCGAGTTTAGAGATAGTGGATCAAACGCAAATGCCAAGATATGTTTCGAGGTTCAAGCCACTGCTCTACGTCCCCGCCTTCACATAGAAGGATTTCCACTAAATCTTCCACACAGGACTTCCCACACAGGGAACCTCCACTGAGGATTTGGGTAATACAACTTTAGAGTACACAACTCCTCTCTCCAACAAATACAACCTCTACACAAGAGGTAAGGCACAACAATAATCACCTCTACACTTAGAGGGATGGGCACTTAGCCAAACAACAATCACCTCTCACTAGAGGGATAAGGCTCAATGCCAACTCTCTAACAATCACCTCTACACTTAGAGGGATACCAACCAATCCAAACACAATCACCTCTAGAATTAGAGGGATACCAACCAATCCAAACACAATCACCTCTACACTTAGAGGGATACCAACAAAACCCAATTGCACAACCTCCTCTACACTTAGAGGGAAAGGCACAAAGCCAAAGCAAATAGAAAGGGTTACAACTATTGGTGATCACAAAGACCACAAACCAATTCCTCACAAAACATGATACTAATAGATAGGATAGCTAGATAAGCACAAGTGTGAGAAAATAAAGAGTTTGGAAATCAAAATCACAAAGAAATCTCTTAGGAAAAACTCTAGATTGAAATATAAATGAAGATCAAAACAAACCCAAAGACTTCTCCTTTTCTTGATTTTTTTCAACCCTTTAAAAACAAATAAAGATAAAATCTTTAAGCCTAAAACTCTTTTAAAACTTGTTGCTAAAACACTTAAGACGATGAGAATTTTTGCTCTTGAAAAACTTATGTGAAACAACCCAAAGTAGTGGGTATATATAGCCCAAAAATAAATCTGCCCGTTGGCAACATCAAAGGACAATTTTGCCCTTCTGGTTGACTGGCCAACGGTCATTTTTATGACCGTTGAGCCACCGGTCGACCGGGACTGGATACAGAGAGCAACAGCTCTCTGCCGGTCGACCGGGACTGGATACAGAGAGCAGAGCTCTCTGGACGGTCGACCGACCCGGTCGACTGGCCTTCCAGCCATTTGGCTTGTGCACGTCTGTGCACATCGGTCGACCGGACCGATCGACCGACGCCTGCCTCGGTCGACTGTCCGGTCGACCGGCAGACAGCCAGGTCTAAACATTATGGGGAATAAAAACTTGTCTTTTTACCTTCTAAAAAATCCTATAAAATACACATAAATTCCACAAAAATAAGTTCGTTAAGATCTTTGAAATACAAACATGTGTGACTAAAATTCAACACGAATTATAAACTATTTGAACCATTTTTGTGATATGAAAATTTGCCTTAAACACAAAATCCGTATTTTTCAAAACTTAGATTTTTGAAATGGAAAACCATTTTCTCCAAAAACTCATCTAAATACAAAAACATGATATTGAAATAACTTTGAAGCATGTTGTATATGGATAGAATCTAATATACATATAAAGATATCTATGTTTTTGACATGAAATCCGAAACCGGTTAAACTGAAAACCAAAACCAATAAACTTTAAAACTTGTGTGTGTATGTGAACTTGAGCATATCAACACTATCTAATCTTTACACAAGATCTAAACAACCTAAACTAAACACAAACCGAAGTCTTCTTGTCTCCAAGCCGACTCGATCCAAACGCGATCCAATGAGCTAGACTCCAAATGAGGGCTATCTGCGTTCTTGATGCTCGAACTCTTGAATCAACATGTGAAAGCTCCAAAACTCCTTTGTTAAAGCTAATCACCTACTAATATCTTGATCAAATATCTGAAACTAAATATCACAAGATTATTAGTAAACTATAACTACATGATTTAATCATCATCAAAACTAGAGTGATGGGCCTCTGGGCTAACAGGTGGAGGACGTGCATTAGTGGGGAAGAAGGTGGAAGGGTAATGATGGTTAAATAAAGAATGAGCTTGCTTCCAAGTACACGCCGAAGTGGCATGGCGGTCTGGGCATTAGGATCGGGGGATGGTGGCCATGGGTTCGAATCTGTGAATAAACAATCTAATGCTTTGATTTTATTCAATTTGGAAATAAAGGGGTCAAAGGAAACAGGGTTAAATAATGTATATTTACTTCTTCATACAAGGAGGCATCCTGGTTGGTGTATTCATTTCCTTTCTAATGTGTCACAGGTTCGAACAATATGCAAGGATTTTCTTATATTATTTTTATTTTATTTTTAGTTTTCTTAGACTTTCTAGCTTACCCGGGTAGTGAGCCTTTAGCCGGTGACTCTCAAACCAGATAGGTTTAGGGCACCAGATGAGATAACATCCCTCGAACTTAAGAACTCGAGTAAATAAGGCCACAAAATTAAAGGAGATTATTTTGTTTTTGTCCACCATTTTAGGCGTGAATAATCATGCTTCCTGAGGCATATTTACCCCACTTTGATAAGTGGTTTTATAATCTTTATATATATATATATATATATATATATATATATATATATATATATATATATATATATATATATATATGGTATTTTTTATGGCATTTTCAGTCTTTGTTTCAATCCCAAAAAATTGTGTAAGAGTGAAGTGCATAAATCTAAGGCAAAAAATTCAAAATCAAATTATCTTTTCAATCATACTTCCTTATCCTAAATTTAAATAATATCTATTATTTTGACTTGGTTTAAAAATTCATAGTTTTAGGCCTTCCTAATTCCTAAGATAATTTTAATTTTCATACACATGCTCATTATGCTCACACACATGGCTTGTATGCTCATGTGTACACTTGTACACATTGTGAACGTACGAGCCACCTTGCAAAATTATGTTATTATAGGATTAACAATTTAAATTTTGCAAATAAGTCTGTTTGGGTTAGTGATTGGGGGAAAACCGTGCACGAAAAGTGTGAAAAACACCTAGAGGGGGGTGAATAGGTGTAAGTGCTAATCTAAGAAACTAAATGCAAACTAAGTGCGCTAAATGCGGAAGCTAATGCAAATTATGCACAAACTAATACAATACAACAAGTGTAGCTGAATTCTCCTTGCGAGGCTCTGGACTAACTCCCCTTGATTCCCCTTGAAATGGGTTGAGGTGCTATGTGAAGCTCTTGTTGGATGAGTATAAGTTAGGCACACACACACACAAGCAATCCAAGCAATATAAAATACACACAATCAAGCCAAGCATATAAGAATGAATAGCAATATGAATAAATGCAAGGCAATATGAAATATGCACAACACAAGCAAATATGATATGATATGAATATGATGCTTTGCACAAATATAAGAGAGAGAGTTAGAGAGACAATGGATCAATACGCAAACACCAAGATTTGTTTCGAGGTTCGAGCACCTTTCTCTACATCCCCGCCTACACCACCGTGTAGGATTTCCACTATCTCAACTCCCACCGAGGGAACCTCTACCAAAGAGGATTTCTTACAACTCTAGGAGTACCAAACTCCTCTCTCAACAACAACCTCCTCACAACCGAGGGGTTAGGCCCGTAGCCAATACAACAACCAATCCACACACCTCTACCGAGAGGCTCACAACCAAACACTATCACCTCTACCTAAGAGGGATCCACAACACAATCACCCGATCACCTCTACCGAAGAGGGATTCACAAGTATAAGGGTGTTTACAACAATGAGGTTTACAACAAACAACCTCAAACACTTCTCTTTCCTTTCTCTTATCTTTTTTCACAAAAACAAGATCCTAATAGTTTAGGATAGAAGATAGCTCAAGTGTGAAAACAAGTGTTTTTGGAAACAAGCAACAAAGAAAAATCTTTGGGAAAATACTTGCAATATGATAGAATTGAAGATCTAAGCAAAAATCCCAAAAACCTATTTTTCTTTGATTTTTCAAAAACCCTAAAACAATAAAGATGAGAAGTTTTTGCACTTAAAACTCTTTTGAAAACTCTTTTAAACACTTCAGAAAACTAGTATTTTTTTCTCTTAAAAAACTTGGCTAAAATCCCCAAAGAGATGGGGTTTATATAGCCCCTATACAAAACTAGCTGTTAGGCTGAGTTGGCAGTCTGACAGACTGCCGGTCGACCGGCCCGGTCGACCGCCAACGGTCAGAATTATGACCGTTGGGCAACTGCGGTCGACCGGCCCGGTCGACCGAGAAAACCCGAGAGCAGAGCTCTCAACTCGGTCGACCGTCCGGTCGACCGTGTCTGTGCCTAACAGACGTGCACGTCTGTGCACGTCGGTCGACCGCAACGGTCGACCGGCCCTTGGTGCGGTCGACCGTCGCGGTCGACCGACCAGCCTGTCAGCACAAAACAAGGGTCAGAATATTTTTGAAAAATATTTTATAAAAACCTTTTATCATTTCTGAAAATTCCATAAAACTTGTTTTATCATTTTATGTTAAAACATAAACATGTGATAAAAATTTCAAGACAATATATCAACGTATCAATTCATTTTGAGTCTTGCAAATTTTATCAAAAACAAAACTTGTATTTTTATCAAACTTGATTTTTCCAAACCATGAATAGGGATATCAAAATAAGGTTATTTACCAAGTTAAAGCATGTATGTATAAATAGAAAACATCTACTATACATATAACATATGTAAACTTGTTTTGATCAACTATTCATAAAAACCAAATATCAAATCATAAAACGTGTGTGTTTGTGTTCACTTGAGCATATCAACTAAACTAAGCTTTATAAATATGGATCTAAAACACAAACTCTAAACTAGATACCTAAGTCTTCTTGTCGATCTTCCATCTTCAAGTAGACTCGGTCCAAACTCCGTGATTCTCCAAGTGCAAAGGTATGATCTTTAAGCTTTGGCACCGGAATCACCATGAATAGCTTCTAAACTCCTTGTTGAAGCTAATCACCAACTAATATCCTGTTAATGATCTGAAACTTAGAAACACAAGAGTATTAGTAAACATAACTACATGAGTGTTGATCATCATCAAAACTAGAGTGGAAGGCCATTTGGGCCAACAATCTCCCCTTTTTGATGATGACAAAACTCATGGAGTTATATATGCATGGATTGAAGATAAGCTTCAAGGAAGCTCCCCCTTAACTTATGCATAGGGATAAACAATAAATATATGCAATGAATGTTACACATGAAACATGCGTATGCATAAACAATAAATGGTTCTAGATATCAAATGGAATATTCAAAACAAAATAAGCTCTAGATACCAATTACAAAGCAAACTCTATATATCAATTAACTTAATATTCTTGAGATTAAAACATAATATATGCATAAACATAAGCATGCATATAAAACAAAACATGTACCAATCATGCATAGAAGTATTTGAGTTTTATATATGCATGTTAAACTCTCAAATAATTCTCCCCCTTTTTGTCAATCATCAACAAAGGGGTAAACAATCAAAACCATAGATAAAATGAGGGGTAAAAATCTTTCTCCCCTTTTTGTCAATCAAAACAATGCAAACAATGTTCTCCCCCTTTTGTCTAAAACAAAAAAAAATTAATAAGGGGTGACTACAAACATGATATCAATTAAAAAATATGTCAATGAAGTATCTTGATACCAATAAACAAGGATCAATATATGTTATATGCTATATACATTCATGAAGAGGAAGACGCTAAGTTAGCTTCCCTACACATATGCATTACATGAAGAAAGGATGACAAGCCCCAATTCACATAATACATATTATGTAATGCATAAGAGGAGATGTGAAGCTCCCCCTACACACGTATATCATATAAAGAAGAGTTGTCAAGCCCCTCAATTTATAATATACTCAACATGAATCTATATGTGAGAGAGATGTTAAGCTCTCCTTGCATATAGGAAATACAAATCAAAACTTTGAATATTTTCTTTAAACAAAATTTTGGAAATACCAATTGTAATTAAACATAAGTCTTGAATTCTTAAACATGAATCTTGAAACCAAAACAAATTTTGAATTTCTTAAATATGATACCAATTGTAAATATTTTACCAATTGAAAAGATTTTACATAGAAACATTGATACCAATTGTAAGAATATATTTCATTTTGAAAACATATGATACCAAATTTGAAATGTCAATCATAAAGTATGGGAGTACAAATACCAAGTGAAAGACAAAATATGAAATACTCATTTTCTCCCCCTTTATGAAATACAAATTAAAGTCATGCATAGTCTTGATAACAATTTAAAAGTAATCAATTGAAACTCAAGCACTAGCATAAACACAAACATATATATGTATGAAAAAAAAGATACCAATAGAAATTGATATACTTGGAATTTAAAGCATACATACATACAAAACATATATGAGTATACAAGAAGATCAAAATGATACCAATTGAAAGAGTTCAATGATACCAATTGACATAACAATAAGTTCAAGTGTATACATCATATTCTCTACCACCCAATCATAATTCAAGTTTTAAAGATTTTCAATTTAGGGCATACATGAACATGATCTCCCATCCTACCGCCCTTAGAAGGTAGGGGTTTTCAAAAATAGATTTGAAAATTTAGTTTTGTTTGAAAAACTCTACCAAATGAAGAATATCGCAACTAGTTAAATGAAAAATTTGTTAACTAGTACGAAATCCTTCAAGCCAGGAATAAAACAAAATTGTTTTAAACATGAAATCCACATCATATCAAACACTCAAGTTCAAATAGGCATAAATAGGACTCATGAAAACAAAACATGAGCAAGCAATAAATATGAGTGTACAAATACAATATGAAGATCATAATTATGAAAACATGTTCAATTAAGCTCAATTATTCCTTAAAAACACGAAATCATCAAAACTATCTAATCTTCACGGCATATGTATGTCTAATACAAACCAAAGTATACATACATATCCAAGATACAAACGAGTCCACAAGGATATATGCATGAAGGCACGTGGCTCAAAAAGGATACTCATGTATAGTCAATAGTTTGGATAAGATGGACATATACATGAAGTTAAATATAAATACATGAAAAACTTGAAAAACTAATTTTCATTAAAACAAAATTTCATTTCAAGGTATATGTATGAATTGTCAAACATGAAGTATACATACATATCCCTAAACACAATTGAGTCCATAAATAGATTTGCATGAAAGGCAAATGACTCAAAGGGGTATACATGTATATCTTCAAGTTTGGCAAAATACACATATACATGAAATGAAAACTCATAAGAACAAATACCAAAAAAAAATGGAATACAAGTTTAAAATGTATGAATCATCAAAACTAGACTATACTAGCACATCTAATGGGAACAAACAAGCATTCAATTCCAAACATATATAGATTTGTTTGTGGCCCATCATATGTACAAATATATAACTAGTCTTAATGAAAACTAACATCTAAACATATATTCAAAACATGAAGCATTAAAACACAATATAAAATCATCATGATAAAACAAATACATGATTATTATGTGAATTCACATGTATTAGATTCATGATGTACATTATAGCTTAAACAAAAGTGAGAACACTAAATATGGGTTCATATAAGCATATGTGTCTCAAATACTATACATGTATGTCAAGGATCTAATAAACATGGAATGAACATACTAATCCATAGACATCAAAAAAAATATGCTATAAACTATCAAAACATGCTATAAACAATGAAGTGGAAAGCATGTAAACATAATAAATGGGAGTAAAGGATTGTTACCAAAACGAAAAAGCAACTCTCCTTGTCTCCAAAACATGGTGGTTATCTCCACCAAATCTTCCCTTGAAAGTGATGCATCCATATGATTTCCTTTTAGTACGAAACGCATCCACTCCAAGGTGCTAACACTCTCACGTCATGTGAGAGCCCACACCTACATCAAAAACTTTAGGGGTGGTGGTCTTTGGTACCCATACTCTTTTGGGTACATGGGGGTTAGTATCTTCTCTAACCCAAACAAAGTTCTTTGCTAAATTTGGAGTATGTAATCTATCATAGCAAAATTTAGTAAGGTGGCCCTTACGTCCACAATGTGTACATGTGTACACATGAGCATACATATGGTGATGGGTGTGTCCGTGAGGAGCATGTGTATGCCGTGGAGGATGTGCATGCATAGAAGATGGAACTTGTTTCTTTCGAATCAAGGTTTCCAATCGTGAGTGGTTCATGGCACATTGGCTCATAGTGGAGCCCAAACAATCTACTCTCTTCTTAAGTATACAAATATCATCATTAATCTTAGAAGAAGAGGTACATGCATTAGGTAGTCTAGATGATGAGGCTACATTAGCTTGGCAAACATGAGCATCAATCCTTTTATGCAAAACCTCATTTTTCTTCAAACAAGCATTTAATTCATTTAAAATGGAATATTTTATTTTTTAAATCAACATTCTCTTTTATAACAAAATCTACTTTTGAAGACAAATTTTCATTTTTCTTCAAAAGATTTTCACAATCATTTTTAGATTTTAAAACTTTATTTTCCTTAAGTGCAAGTTCTAATTGAGATCTCAATGAATCCCTTTCATTATAGGCCTCAACTTTCTCTTGCAAAACACAATCAAGTCTAGAATGCAAACATTTATTTTCTTTTTCAATATCTAGACTTTTCTTTTTCAACACGTTATATTTTTCTATTAACTTTTCACACACAATAGATAGTTCTTCATTTAAGGCATGGGGATCAACATAATCATTTGAAGAACTAGCACAATCATTACTATCTAGGTGGGATTCCGAATGTACCTCAAGGGAGTCATTCCCTTGGACCATGAAGCATTATGGATCGGATTCTCCACTAGATTCCTCTTCTTGAATTTGAACTTGAAGCTCCGAGGTGGTGGTGGTTGTTAATTTGCTCCACACTGCAAAGGCGGAATCAAAGTTAGAAACACATAAGAGATAATCTTTAGGAAGAGTGCTTCTAATGGCCTCTAGGGCTTGTGCATTGGCCCCTATATGATTACCATCACCAAGATAACATCTCTTGGTGGCGGCAAGGAAGACATGCAAACCTAGGGTCTTTAGGTACATGGACATCCTATACTTCCAAACGTCAACGTTGGAAGGGTCAAAGCTAGGAGGGGTCATGAAGTCCATGGTAAACTATATATGAATGTGCAAACAAACAAATGCAAATGAGATTAGCAAGCAAATGGATCACTCCTAGGATGTTAAGCCTAAGTATCAGGAGCACTAGCTCTGATACCAATTGAAAAACACCTAGAGGGGAGGTGAATAGGTGTAAGTGCTAATCTAAGAAACTAAATGCAAACTAAGTGCGCTAAATGCGGAAGCTAATGCAAATTATGCACAAACTAATACAATACAACAAGTGTAGCCGAATTCTCCTTGCGAGGCTCTGGACTAACTCCCCTTGATTCCCCTTGAAATGGGTTGAGGTGCTATGTGAAGCTCTTGTTGGATGAGTATAAGTTAGGCACACACACAAGCAATCCAAGCAATATAAATACACACAATCAAGCCAAGCATATAAGAATGAATAGCAATATGAATAAATGCAAGGCAATATGAAATATGCACAACACAAGCAAATATGATATGATATGAATATGATGCTTTGCACAAATATAAGAGAGAGAGTTAGAGAGACAATGGATCAATACGCAAACACCAAGATTTGTTTCGAGGTTCGAGCACCTTGCTCTACATCCCCGCCTACACCACCGTGTAGGATTTCCACTATCTCAACTCCCACCGAGGGAACCTCTACCAAAGAGGATTTCTTACAACTCTAGGAGTACCAAACTCTTCTCTCAACAACAACCTCCTCACAACCGAGGGGTTAGGCCCGTAGCCAATACAACAACCAATCCACACACCTCTACCGAAGAGGCTCACAACCAAACACTATCACCTCTACCTAAGAGGGATCCACAACACAATCACCCGATCACCTCTACGAAGAGGGATTCACAAGTATAAGGGTTTACAACAATGAGGTTTACAACAAACAACCTCAAACACTTCTCTTTCCTTTTCTCTTATCTTTTTCCACAAAAACAAGATCCTAATAGTTTAGGATAGAAGATAGCTCAAGTGTGAAAACAAGTGTTTTGGAAACAAGCAACAAAGAAAAATCTTTCGGAAAATACTTGCAATATGATAGAATTGAAGATCTAAGCAAAAATCCCAAAACCTATTTTTCTTTGATTTTTTAAAACCCTAAAACAATAAAGATGAGAAGTTTTTGCACTTAAAACTCTTTTGAAAACTCTTTTAAACACTTCAGAAAACTAGTATTTTTTTCTCTAAAAAACTTGGCTAAAATCCCCAAAGAGATGGGGTTTATATAGCTCCTATACAAAACTAGCCGTTAGGCTGAGTTGGCAGTCTGACAGACTGCCGGTCGACCGGCCCGGTCGACCGCCAACGGTCAGAATTATGACCGTTGGGCAACTGCGGTCGACCGGCCCGGTCGACCGAGAAAACCCGAGAGCAGAGCTCTCAACTCGGTCGATCGTCCCGGTCGACCGTGTCTGTGCCTAACAGACGTGCACGTCTGTGCACGTCGGTCGACCGCAACGGTCGACCGGCCCTTGGTGCGGTCGACCGTCGCGGTCGACCGACCAGCCTGTCAGTACAAAACAAGGGTCAGAATATTTTGGAAAAATATTTTATAAAAACCTTTTATCATTTCTGAAAATTTCATAAAACTTGTTTTATCATTTTATGTTAAAACATAAACATGTGATAAAAATTTCAAGACAATATATCAACGTATCAATTCATTTTGAGTCTTGCAAATTTTATCAAAAACAAAACTTGTATTTTTTATCAAACTTGATTTTTCCAAACCATGAATAGGGATATCAAAATAAGGTTGTTTACCAAGTTAAAGCATGTATGTATAAATAGAAAACATCTACTATACATATAACATATGTAAACTTGTTTGATCAACTATTCATAAAAACCAAATATCAAATCATAAAACGTGTGTGTTTTGTGTTCACTTGAGCATATCAACTAAACTAAGCTTTACAAATATGGATTTAAAACACAAACTCTAAACTAGATACCTAAGTCTTCTTGTCGATCTTCCATCTTCAAGTAGACTCGGTCCAAAACTCCGTGATTCTCCAAGTGCAAAGGTATGATCTTTAAGCTTTGGCACCGGAATCACCATGAATAGCTTCTAAACTCCTTGTTGAAGCTAATCACCAACTAATATCCTGTTAATGATCTGAAACTTAGAAACACAAGAGTATTAGTAAACATAACTACATGAGTGTTGATCATCATCAAAACTAGAGTGGAAGGCCATTTGGGCCAACAAAGTGTATGTTTGGAATCAATAATTAAAAGGCGTGCTTTGGCTTCCTCAATACTTCCGTTATAGCGTAGAGGCTAAAACGAGTCGAATTCACAAGGACGGGAGGCGATAGAAGCTTACACGGTATGTTCATGTGCATGTTAAAGTTTCTTCAACGTTTTAAAGAACCAAAAGAAAAGAAAACAAAGAATGGAAAGAGAAGAGTACGATGAAACACAGAAAAGTGAGAAACATAGAAAGGAATGTATTTGTGATTTTTTTGAGATATATCTAAACAAAGTAAAAAGAAAAGCAAACTCATGGCTACTAACTTCTAATGGCTCCACTAACTATGCTAACCTCTTGGTGATAGTTACCTCACATGTATTCTTGGCCATCACTAGTTCTTGATTCATGAGCGTTTCAAAGCATGACTCATAAGATAACTCATCACAGTCAAACTCAACAAAACAAGTGCAAGCTACTCTTAAGCTATCAAAACTAAATAAGAGTAAGCATGGAGTAAAGTAATGTTAGCTTGTTAGAGAGTTAGGATGTTAGAGTGTTAGAATCCATCAACATGAGCCATCAATGGCTCTTGCAATATGGATTATCAAGTAAGAAGTTAGCAAGTTAGTGGTTAGTAATTAGTTGTCATGAGAGAAAATTAGCTAAGCATGTAAAAGGAGTTAGAGGGAAGAAAACAAAGAGAGGTAAAGAGATAACCTTTCATAAATTGTCACCTTCTATTACAAGCACTCTTACTTTTCAACCATGTACCACTCTCTTTCCTATTAGAGGATTCTACTAGAAATGAAAAATACAAAGAGGAGAAAAAGAGGAACTAACCTAAACTACCTAAAACTACAACATAGAAAAGAAAACCCTAAAAACTATCCTAAAAACTCCTCTTCTCAGCTCTGAAAATCCCAGGGCTTTTATAGGCGAAAGGGGGGCACCAAGGGGGCATGTGTGGAGCCGCGCGTCAAATCTTGGCGCGCGGCTCCACGAAGAGCCGCCCCCAGCGACGCTACTGCTGCACGCTCCCCTCTTGTCTCCTGTCGGGTGTGTCTCATAGAATTCGGATTTAGGCACCTGGTTTGACAAAACTGCCCTTCAAAGTCGATGGCTATTCATGTCGGCTTTTAATCACCAATTAAATGAGATTTTAGGCTTCTTCTTTATTTCATGTCATGGACCTAGAAACATACAAAAGATGTATTATTAGCAGAATTTAATATTAAATAAATGTGAAGATGTGATATGAAATATGCAATTTTGGGACTAATTAGTTAGGAAAGGTACTAACTCACTTGGACCGAAAAAGGTATGGGTAGCAAAATCCACCCCAATTAATTATTGTAGGTGTGAGCTCTCATAAGACATGAGAGTGTTGGTGCCTTGATGGTGGATGCAATCCGAGGTTAAAGATCATATTTATGGTTGCATCACTTTTAAGGGATGTTTAGGTGGGAAGAACTACCATAGTTTTGAAGACCTAGAGACTAGTTCATATGGTTTGGTAACTATCTTTAAACTCTCATTTTTGTTTATGCATTAATATTGATATTTTAGCATTATGGTTTTCATGCTTATTATGTTTAAATGCAATGCCTATCATACTTGTGATATTCATAGATAGTCTTTGAGATACACCCATGTTTATATGGATTCATATTTTTGTGTTCTCACTATGGTTTGGCTATGTATGCACATCCTTATTGAAATGGATTTTGCTTTTACTCTAATGATCACTTTTTGATGTTTTGTGCTTCATGTTTTGATTATGTATTTAAATGAAACTTTCATTAAAACTTATGTTTATACTTGTACAACTAGTGAGACACATTTAATTATTATGTATTTGTGCTTTATTGCTCATTTGTACCTATTAGTGAAAAAACACCTAGAGGGGGGGGTGAATAGGTGTACTTGCTAATCTAGGAACTAAATGCGCTAAATGCGGAAGCTAATGCAAATTTTGCAATACACTTAATACAACCAACAAGTGTAGCCGAATCCCAGTGAAGGGCTCTGGACTAACTCCTCTTGATTCCCTTGAATGGGTGAGGTGCTATGTGAAGCTCTTGTGGTTAAGTATAAGTGAGGCACACTCAAACAACCAAGCATATAAGGATGATAAGCAATATGAAATAATGCAAGGCAACACAAGCAATATGAATGATATAAATGAAGTATAATGCTTTGCACAAATGTAAAGAGAGAGAGAGTGAGAGACAAATGGATCAAACGCAATGAAAAAGATATGTTTCGAGGTTCGAGCACCCAGCTCTACATCCCCGCCTACACCACCGTGTAGGATTTCCATCCACTATCTCCCACCGAGGGAACCTCTACGAAGAGGATTTGTTACAACAAGGGGTACCGAACTCCTCTCTCAACACCACCTCACAACCGAGGGGTAGGCCCGTAGCCAATACAACAACCACAAACACCTCTACCGAAGAGGGTTTACAAACCAAACTCCACCTCTCACAAGAGGGAGCAAACCACAAGCCTCAACCTCTACCAAAGAGGGAGCAAACCAATCACCCGATCAACCTCTACCAAAGAGGGATACAACAAGAGCAAGGGTGTTTACAACTTGGAGGCTCAACAACCTCAAATAATCTCTTTTTTCTTCTTTTCCACAAAACAAGATCCTAATAGATTAGGATAGAAGATAAGCTCAAGTGTAGAAAAACTAGGTGTTTGGAAAACAAAAACTCAAAGAAAGAAACTTGGGAAAACTCTTGTAAAAGATAGAAAATGAAAGCCAAGACAAATCTCCCAAAATACTCTTTTCTTTGATTTTTTCAAAAACCTAAAACAATAAGATTTGAAGTTTAAAGCCCAAAAACTCGTTGAAAAACTTGTTTTAAACTCAGGAAACTGGGAATTTCTCTTATAAAAACCTTAGCCAAAATCCCAAAGAGTTGGGGTTTATATAGGCCCATCAGAAAACTAGCCGTTAGGCTGATGTGGCAGCCTGACAGGCTTGGCGGTCGGCCGCCGGTCGACCGCCAACGGTCAAAAATTTGACCGTTGGGCAAACCCGGTCGACGCCCGGTCGACCCAAATAAACAGAGAGCACTCCTCTCAGACCCGGTCGACCCGGACAGTCGACCGAGCTTGTGCCTGCCAGACGTGCACAAGTCTGTGCACGTCGGTCGACCTCACGGGTCGACCGGCCCTTGGTGTGGTCGACCCATACGGTTGACCGACCTGGCCTGTCAGCACAAACCTAGGTCAGAAACACTGGGTAAAAATATTTTGAAAAATCTTTTAACACTTCTAAAAATCACCAAAACCAAAAAATAGTTTTATCATTTTGCATTGATATGTAAACATGTGATAAAAAGTTTAGCTCAAATATCAATCAATATGAACTATTTTTGTGTCTTATCATTTTTACCAAAAACCAAAACTTGTATTTTATCAAACTTGATTTTTCAATACATGAATAGGAAAGTCAAAATAAGTTTGTTTAAAAGTTAAGCATGCATGTATATAATGAAACAACTATAGATATATCAATTTAACTTGTTTTGATCAACTATTCATGAAAACCGAAAACCAAACATAAAACGTGTGTGTTTGTGCACTTGAGCATATCAACTATACATATCTTTACAAATGGATCTAAAAAACACACTAAACAAACTATGGATACCTAAGTCTTCTTGACGATCTTCATCTTCAAGTAGACCCGATCCAAACTCCATCCATGGGCTAGGCAATGTGTGATCTTGAAGCTTGAGCCCTGGAAACACCATGAAAAAGCTTCTAAACTCCTTGTTGAAGCTAATCACCAACTAATATCTTGGTTAATGATCTGAAACTTAAAATCACAAGATAATAGTAAACATAAACTACATGAGTAATCATCATCAAAAACTAGGGTGGAAGGCCTTTGGGCCAACAATCTTCCCTTTTGATGATGACAAAAACTCATGGAGTTATATATGCATGGATTAAGTTAAGCTTCAAAGAAGCTCCCCCTTAACTCATGCATAAACAAATAAACAATAATATGCAATGAATATAAACATGGATGCATATCTATGCAAAACAATAAAGGTTCTAGATACCAATGAAATGTTAAAAACAAAACATGCTCTAGAAACCAATTAAAATTAAACTAAATTAAACTTAATATATGCAAAACATAACATGCATATATAAACTTGTACCAATCATGCATATTAAAAAGATTTGGTTTATATATGCATGTTAAACTCTCAAATAATTCTCCCCCTTTTTGTCAATCATCAACAAAGGGGTAAAACCCACAACAAAACAAAATCTTCTCTCTTTTTAATCAATAAGGGGTAAAAGCAAAACCAAATGAATAAAATTTTCTCCCCCTTTTTGTTCGAAACAACGAATCAATAAAAATAATATTTTCCCCCTTTTTGTCTAAAACAAAAAACATAACCAAATAGGGGTGACAATCAATTACGGTGACCAATTGAAAATATGTCAAAGAATAGCATCTTGATACCAATTGAAAGGAACCAAACAAAAAATATTGATACCAATTTTAAGCAAAACACATGAAAATCTTGATACCAATTGAAATTAAACATAATAAATTTTGAGGTCTAAACAAAAATTTTGATACAATTGTAAATATTTTCATTTTTGAACATATGATACCAAATTTTAAATTTTCAATCATAAAGTATGGGAGTACAAATACCAATTGAAATACAAAATCAAAATTTCTCCCCCTTTATGAAATACCAACTAAAACAATGCTCACTTTTATTTAACAAGCCTACGCATTGTTAAAAAAATGAAACAAACATAATATGAATGGAAAAATAGATACCAATTGAAATTGATATTATTGGAAGTGAAAGCATACATACATAGAAAATATATGAGTATACAAGAAGTGTCAAGATGATATCAATTGAAAGATTCAGTGATACCAATTGAAATAACAATAATATCAAATGTATATCTCATATAACTATACCTCCCAATCATGGTTCAAGTTTTTAAATGATTTCATTTTAAGGCATACATGAACATGATCTCCATCCAACCTCCCATTGAAGGTAGGGGTTTTCAAAAATAGGTTTGAAAATAGAGTGCGTTTGAAAATCTCTACCATAAGAAGAATACGAACTAGTTAAATGGGAAATCTTATTAACTAGTACGAAATCCTTCAAGCAAGGAATAAACTAAAAA
>JAVJIF010020780.1:0-70644 GCA_038442645.1 Agave tequilana | reverse complement strand
TGGAAATCAAATAACAAAGAAAAACTACTTGGAAACCTCTTGTAAATGATAGAAATGAAGATCCAAATCAATATCCCAAAAACCTAGTTTTCTTTGAATTTTCAAAAACTTGAAAACAAAATAAAGATGAAATCTTTAAGCTTTAAAACTCTTTTGAATCTTGTATAAAACACTAGGGAAACTGAAATTTTTTTCTCTTGTAAAAACCTTGGCAAAAACCCAAACAAATGGGGCTTATATAGCCTCCAACAAAAAACTAGCCGTTGGCTGAAAAAGTCAGCCAGCGCGGTTGGCGGTCGACCGCCCGGTCGACCGCCAACGGTCAAAAAAATGACTGTTGGAAGCCAGCGGTCGACCGGCCGGTCGACCGTAAAAATCCAGAGAGCTTTGCTCTCTGGTCGGTCTACCGCACGGTCGACCGCCCAAGTGCCTGGCCAACGTGCACAGGTGTGTGCACGTCGGTCGACCGTCCCGGTCGACCGACTCTGGGTCCGGTCGACCGGTCGGTCGACCGCCAGAGCCTGGCAGGTAGGATTCTAGGTCAGAAAAACTTGTTAAAAAATATTCTTAAAATTCCCATAAATCTCTTAAAAATCCACAAAAATAGTTTCTAACATTATATATGATATACAAATATGTGTTAAAAAATTTCATCACAAATATCAAACATTTTGAACCATTTTTGTGTTATGGAAAAATTACTGAAAATCAAAACCTGTATTTTTCCAAACTTTGATTTTTCAAATAAACTTTGTCCAAGACATATCCAAATACAAAAACATGATACTTAATCATTTTAAAGCATGTTGCATATGGACATAGGTCCAATATACATGAAACATATACATATCATTGTTTTTGTCTTTAAATACCAAATATGTTTTGTTAAAATACCAAAACACTAAAAACTCATGAATAGGCATATCAAAATAAGTTTGTCTAAGATATGAAGCATGTATGTATATAGAACATATCTAATATACATTAAACCATGTAAACTTGTATTGATATCTATCTATTCATGAAAACCAATATCGGTTATATAGAGAACATATCTAATATACATTAACCATGTAACTTGTATTGATATCTATCTATTCATGAAAACTAATATCGGTTAAACCAAAAATCGAAAACCAATATCCAAAACATGAAACGTGTGTGTGTTGTAAACTTGAGCATATCACACTATTCTAATCTTTACACATGGATCTAAAACAAACTAAAAACTATGTACCGATGTCTTCTTGACGAACTTCGTCTTCAAGTCGACTCGATCCAAACCGTGATCCACTGAGCTTGACTCCAATGAGTGCTATATATGATCTTGTTGCTCGGGCTCTGGAATCACCAAGTGAAAGGATTCAAAAACTCCTTTGATGAAGCAATCACCAACTAATATCTTGATTAAAGATCTGAAACTAAACATCACAAGATTATAGTAAACATAACTACATGAGTTAATCATCATCAAAACTAGAGTGGAAGGCCTCTGGGCCAACATATAAGCCAACAACATTACTTTTAAGGTTATAGTTAACATAAGCTGATAAAAGATTTTGTCAAAACCCCAATTTACTAGTCCAATTTGAGAGGTCGACGTAACTCATGTGGGAGGTTTTTTGCTCTTGGAGTTTCTTAATTACAAAACCACATTGAGTACCCTTCCTTAATTAAACACCAATTGTACAGAATTTTGAGAAAATAATTTACCCTTTAATTTTCTTTCCTATTAAACTAAAGATATTTAAGAGCTTATGCCTATTCCGGACACAAGAAAGGTGTACATATAATGTTGATGTAATTTAGGTTTACAAAAATGACAAAAAGATTTATATCATTTTCTGTACCCACAATATTTAAAAATGTCAGAATACAGGTTTATATTGGTAGCTTTTAAATTAGGGTTTACAGAATAAAATATAGGAATCTTACTTAGTTTTAATTTGTAGATACAATATAATCTAGCTAGATATATAACAGAATAAACTAGAATTCAAGAGTAGTAAGACATTTTAAAAGAACTTGAACTAATTATAATATGCTATTTAAAAACAATATTAAAATTTATATCTCGTTATTCAAGAATTTTAAGATACATATAAATTTATTAGTTACATGGTACTGATCAAAACTAATACTTGTATTTGATGGATAATCTCTAGTATGTTGCAAGTAAAATTAAAGAATAACGTGAGAATACAACTTACTATACCTAAGTCCATTATTAGAAAATCATGTTTATTATACAAGGATGGACCATAACATGAGGTATTAAAGAAAGTCTCAAATCGAAGTCAAAATTCTGAAAATAGACAAATCATAATAATTGTAAACATGTCATTATGAGTCATCAAATTATTTATCATGAAGATTATTGTTAGCACAGATCTCTCTGTTCTAAAGAAAGTCTGTTCAAGGGTGCATTGTTAAGAAATGTGATAATGATCTCAATTCCTCTCTTTCATGTAGGAAACCAATTGCTAAATCAATAGAGAAGACATTTGGAAGATTATGGAGTTGTTTATATCCTATTCTAGTGATAAAACATGATGTAAATTAAAGAAAAGTCTTTGGTTTCATTTTAGAATTTTTGACTACCTATCAAGATTTTTTAGAATAATGTAGTTGTTACAAAGCTATTGGTTGCAGCTAAAGGGTATGTCTCAAACTGAACCTGCTATTGGAAATATGAAGATATATGTGAATCTTTGAATTGAATTACGGCGAGATCCGTTGGTCAAATCATTGGACGATGGTTGGAGTGTGTTCTCCTTCCATTGGGGATGAACGTGGTATATTCACATGTTCAATTCTGACTTCGAATGAATGAGATATTCAAGTTTAAAGTTTGCCTAATTTAAAGTCAAAATGGACTAAAGGTAGCTAAAAGCATTTAGTCCCACATTAGCCATGGGATGGAAGTTTGAAGTGTTTAAATAGAGAAAAATAGGAACAAAGGGTGTGCTCTTTGGGTACTTGGAGTTTTTGCGCGCGATTGGGAGGAAACCATGCCCGCATGTGCGCGCACACGCGCGCCGCCGCTGGCGGCGGCTGGACGGCCGGCACCAGTGCCGGCGCCAGTGCCAGGCCGGTCTGAGTTCGGGTTCGGGTTCCTACCTGGTCCGGTTCTTTTTGAATCGGGTCTCACGTGGGTTATGCGGAGCATACCCGCTCCGCAATCCGGATCAGAACCGCCCTACGCAACGGCTGTCAGCCAATCGCCGTGGACAGTTGGGCGGTTGCTGCGGTTGAAACGAACCGTTGCAACGGTTCAGACCGAATCGTTGCAACTGTTCGGTTAGGTTCGGACAAAAATACCCCTCCCGGAGCGCTATAAATAGCGCTCCGCTTCTCTCAAACAAAACACACCAACTCTCTCTGCGTTCTGAAGTGAGATCCTCTCTCTCTCTCTCTCTCTCTCTGTCTTCAAGTAACTTCTAACGAGAAGTGGGAAATCAGCAACTCGATTTTCGAAGCGACTTCCAAGAGATTCTGCAAAATTCGTTCTGAAAGAGAGCTCAGAAAATTTAACAGATTCTTTAGTAGAATTGTTGTCTGAATCTAGGACTTCCAAAGAAGAATATTCTTCTACCTTCCTCTTCCTCTACAGTGGGTGCTTCTCCAAAGTAAAGACAAATATTCTCCCAAATTTGTCGTAGTCCCGCTGCTTCAATAATCCTATGAAGGTACTTGTTAACTACGGTTCGACCGTATGGTGATTTGGTAGTGCTATCCAAATACCGTGAAGGAGTGTTGTATCTTGGGAGACCAGCGTCCAGTAACCCGTTAGCACCGGTGCGGGGGATGTAATTATCTTAAGGAGACTCGCTTTAAGCGTACCTCACTCCAAGTACTGTATAAGTGAATTAGTTTCTTTATACAGGGGTTATACTGATATTCAGTATATTGAGACTGACTTATACCAGTTTAATTTGTGTTTAACCAAGGAAGGTAATTGAAAGGTGGTTATGTAATTAAGGAACGTTCTATTGAATGGAAAACCTCCCACCTGATATTAACCGACCTGGCCAATTAGATCGGTGATATTTCAGTGATATTGATTAGATGTCAAATTGATCCTAGAACCCAACAATCTTAAGACAATTAGGTATTGAAGTTTCTTACTTCTGTTCTCCTTGAACTTGCAGAAAATGTCTGAGACTAATCAAGATAGCTCAAGTAAGGCACCAAACATGCAAATACAAGCTTTGATGCCTACTCCACTTCCTAACCCGAAGCCGGTGAAGCCAGGAAAATTTGATGGCACAGAATTCAAGAGGTGGCAACAGAAGATGCTCTTCTACTTGACCACTTTGCATCTGGCTAAATTCCTGCAAGAAGATCCACCAGAACCCGGAACTGATCGGGACTCAGTCCTTACAGTCAATGCATGGACTCAAGGTGACTTCCTTTGCCGAAACTATATTTTGAATGGACTGGATGACTCTCTTTACAATATCTACAGTCCTATCACAACAGCAAAGAAGTTATGGGCCAGTCTTGATAAGAAGTACAAGACTGAGGATGCTGTACCAAGAAGTTCATCATAGGATGATTTCTGGAGTACAAGATGGTGGACAACAAGGCTGTGATCAGTCAGGTGCAAGAGTTCCAACTTATCTTGCACGAGATAGAAGCCGAAGATATGATTCTACCTCAAACCTTTCAGGTTGCTACTATCGTAGAGAAACTCCCACCTACGTGGAGAGATTTCAAGAACTACCTGAAGCACAAGCGAAAGGAGCTGAAATTGGAACATCTCATTGTGAGGCTTCGAATTGAGGAGGACAACCGAAAGTCCGAGAAAAGGAGTAGTAAGAATTCCTATGAAGCCAAGGCCAATGTGATCGAAGACTCAAAAGGGAATGCGTCTACTTTCAAAAGCTTACAGCGGAAGAAGACTGCCCAGGGTACAAAGGTAAGGTCCAAGAAGGCAAGAACAAGCGCTTCAAGGGAACCTGCTACATCTGCAACAAAGAAGGGCATAAGGCTAATGAATGTCGCAGCCGTCTCAAAAAGAACAAGAAGAACCATCCACAGGCAAACTTGACTGACCATGCGTCGCCAAGCCTTTCAGCTATGGCGTCAGAAGTGAATCTGACAACCAACAATAAGGATTGGTAGGTAGACACTGGGTCTACTCAGTACATCTGCTCTGAAAAATTATTATTCTCTGAATATCAAAACTAAAGCAAGATGAGCAACTATTCATGTGAAACTCAGTCGTCTCCAAGGTTGAAAGAAAAGGCAAGGTCATCCTAAAGTGGACATCTGGAAAAGAGCTTACTCTGAACGATGTGCTACAGTTCCAGATATTCGCAAGAATCTGATCTCTGGATCAATACATAGTAAGAAAGGATTTAGAATAGTTTTTGAATCAGATAAATTTGTACTTACTAAGGGTGGGATGTATGTGGGAAAGGGTTATCTTATTGATGGACTTTTTAAAGCCAATGTTGCAGTGGTGGATAAAAAGTCTGTGTATTTGTACCCGAAGCTTATAAATAAAGGAAAATCTTCTGTTTATTTGCTTGAGTCTTCTACTTTATGGCATGCTAGATTAGGGCATGTAAATTATAACTCATTAAAAACTTGTCTAATCTAGGATATATTCCTAAACTCAACTTGGAAGAAATTCGCAAGTGTGAGATTTGTGTTGAGGCCAAGTTAGCGAAAAATTCATTTCACTCAGTTGATCGAAATACAGAACTTTAGGGTTAATTCATAGCGATCTGTGTGACTTGAAGTTTATGCCAACTAGAGGCGAGAAAAAGTATTTTATTACTTTTATTGATTAATGTAGAAGATACTGTTATGTGTATCTTTTAAACAGTAAGGATGAGGCAATGAATATGTTTATAACATATAAAGCCGAAGTTGAGAATCAACTCAACAAGAATATCAAGATTCTAAAATCCGATAGAGGCGGAGAATATGAATCAAATGATTTTAGTGAGTTATGTGCTAATTTGGTATAATCCATCAAACAACAGCACCATATACTCCTCAGCAAAATGGAATTGCTGAACGGAAGAACAGAACTTTGAAGGAGATGGTCAATTCCATGCTCGTAAGTTCTGGAGCTCCGCAGAACTTGTGGGGGGAAGCTCTGTTAACTACAAATTATATTCTAAACAGAATACCCCACAAAAACTTGGTCTTATATCATTTGAGTTATGGCATGGAAGGACACCTTCCTACCATTACCTCAAAATGTGGGGGTGCCTTGCAAAGGTGCTAGCACCATTACCTTAAAAGACTAAGTTGGGAGCAAAAATTATGGACTGCATATTCGTAGGCTATGCCTTGAATAGTAGTGCCTACAGATTTCTGGTTCATAAATCAGAAATACTAGATATTCATATAAAAATGATTATCGAATCTAGAGATGCTGTGTTCTTTGAAGACATCTTTCCATATAAACGAAAAACATATGAGACTTCTGGGAAAAGAACACATGAGATGACATTCAGGGACGAAAGCCCCGATGAACCGATTGTCAATACAGAAATTGAACCAAAAAGAAGTTAGAGATCTAGAATCTCAAAATCTTTTGGTCCAGATTTCATAGCATACGCTATTGAAAGCGAGCCTCAACATTTAAAGAGGCTATGTCAACCCCAGAAGTACAAATGTAGAAAGAAGCTATAAAGCGAAATAGAATCCATATTAAGTAATCATACTTGAGAATTGGCAAACTTGCCTCATGGCAGTAAACCAATTGGGTGTAAGTGGATTTTCAACAGAAAATTAAAACCCGATGGATCTATCGATAAGTACAAGGCTAGATTAGTAGCCAAGGGTTATCGACAAAAGGAGACTACTTCGATACTTATTCACCAGTAACAAGAATAACCTCCCTTCGAATGTTGATTGTAATTACAGTATTGCATAACTTAGATATCCATCAAATGGATGTCAAGACTGCATTCTTAAATGGTGAATTAAATGAAGAAATATATATGGAGCAACCTGAAGGATTTATAGTCAAGGGCCAACAACGCAAAGTGTGTAAATTAGTAAAATCCTTATACGGTCTAAAGCAGGCTCCAAACAATAGCATGAGAAATTTGATAGTGTCATGATCAAAAATGGATTCACTATCAATGAATGCGATAATTGTGTTTATACTAAAACAGTTGAAAATGCATGCATCATTGTTTGTCTTTATGTAGACGACATGTTGATACTTGGGACTAATATTGAAATTATTAAGTCCACTAAAGAATGTTATCCAACAGTTTTGACATGAAGGATCTGGGGGCTGCTAATGTAATTTTAGGAATTAAAATCACCAGAACACCAGATGGAATCAGTCTATCTCAATCTCACTACGTGGAGAAGATGATAGAAAGATTCAAGGATCATGGGATAAAAGAGAATACTAATCCTTTTCTCCCACGCATCCACCTTCATAAGAATACAGGAACTGAAATACGCCAGTTGGAGTATTCTCAGATTATTAGAAGTTTAATGTATTTGATGAATTGCACTAGACCCGATATTGCTTACGCTGTAAGCAAGTTAAGCAGATACACTAGTAACCCTAGTGATGCACATTGGACTGCTCTGCTACGAGTATTGGGTTACGTATCACATACCAAGGAATATGCCTTGAGATATGGACAGTATCCACCTATACTTGAAAGATACGGTGATGCTAATTGGATTGCAGATTCTGAGGAATCAAAATCAACTAGCGGATACGTATTTACTCTGGGAGGAGCAGCAGTATCCTGGAAATCTTCCAAACAAACATGTATTGCCCGTTCCACTATGGAATCGTAATTCATAGCCTTCGATAAGGCCGGAGAAGAAGCAGAATGGTTTCGACAATTTTGGAAGATATACCATTATGGTAAAAGTCAGTGCCCGCTATATGCATACACTGCGATAATCAAGCAGCTATATCTAGGGCACAAAATGTTATATACAGTGGTAAGTCTAGACATATTCGTCGTAGACATAATACTGTTAAGCAGTTGCTCTCAAATGGAATTATCTCTATTGACTTTATCTTGTCAAAAGATAATTTAGCTGATCCGCTTACTAAAGTTTAAGTAGAGAGCGTATAAACTGCGCATCGAGGGGAATGGGTCTAAAAGCCTAACCTTACCGAGTCAGCTTAATGAAAACCTCACTTAGCGACTGGATATCCCACGGACTAAGTTCAAGAGAAAAAATTAGTTATGATTGACTCAGCAAGTAAGCACTTGGGAGCTTGACTCCAATCCATTCCTAAGGTGCACATAAGTGCTTTCTACAAGTGGATTAAGGATAATCTTGACGCTTTTAATGATGCCTATATCTTGTTACTAAACAAGTGGAGTAGAATAGACTACTCTTAATAGGACGATCACCTATGTGAGTATAGAGTTAGGTCGGCTCTTTGGGAATTTCTATGGAGGCTGCTATTCCCTAAAGATACTCTCTGAAACTAAGAATGTCCAGGGCCAAAATGGACACAACCGAGAACCAAAGTTGATTTGGAAAGTTACTGTGTGAAGCTTGTTGACTTGGCTTATACTAACGGCTAACAGTTTAAGACCTAGTTCACTGATTAGCCAGTAAGTCCGATAAAGCTTTCGCTATGGAAGGTTCAAGACCTAGTTCACCTATCCTGATGCAGTTTCTTTTCTAAGGTACCTTTCACAATAGAGTCGGTCTCTTTGTGTGTCAATTCCTTGAATCTCCATTCATTGTAGGAGATTATTGGGAATATGAAGAATATATGTGAATCTTTGAATTGAATTACGGTGAGATCCTTTGATCGAATCACTTGGACGATGGTTGGAGCGTGTTCTCCTTCCATTGGGATGAACGTGGTATATTCACATGTTCAATTCCGACTTCGAATGAATGAGATATTCAAGTCTAAAGTTTGCCTAATTAAAAGCCAAAATGAGACTAAAGGTAGCTAAAAGCATTTAGTCCCACATTGGCCATGGGATGGAAGTTTGAAGTGTTTAAATAGTGAAAAATAGGAACAAAGGGTGTGCCCTTTGGGTACTTGGAGTTTTCGCCCGCGATTGGGAGGAAACCATGCCCGCACGTGCGCGCGTGGCGACTGGCCGGGCTCGGGCTCGGGATCGGGACCAAGATCGGGTCTGGGTTCGGGTTCGGGTTCCCTACCTGGTCTGGTTCTTTTTGAACCGGGTCTCACGGGTATGGGTTACGCGGAGCATACCCGCTCCGCCATCCAGATCCGAACCGCCCCGTGCAACGACTGTCAGCCAACTGCCGCGGATAGTTGGGCAGTTACTGCAGTTGAAACGAACAGTTGCAACGGTTCAGACTGAACCGTTGTAACTGTTCGGTTGGGTTCAGACTAAAATACCCCTCCCAGAGCGCTATAAATAGCGCTCCGCTTCTCTCAAACAAAACACACCAACTCTCTCTGTGTTCTGAAGTGAGATCCTCTCTCTCTCTCTGTGTCTTGAAGTAACTTCCAATGGGACGTGAGAAATCAGCAACTCGATTTCCGAAGCGACTTCCAAGAGATTCTGTAAAATTCATTCTGAAAGAGGGCTCAGAGCTCCGCTTCTCTCAAACAAAACACACCAACTCTCTCTGTGTTCTGAAGTGAGATCCTCTCTCTCTCTGTCTTGAAGTAACTTCCAACGGGAAGTGAGAAATCAACAACTCGATTTCCGAAGCGACTTCCAAGAGATTCTGCAAAATTCGTTCTGAAAGAGGGCTCAGAAAATTCAACAGATTCTTTAGTAGAATTGTTGTCTGAATCTGGGACATCCAAAGAAGAATATTCTTCTACCTTCCTCCTTCCTCTACAGTGGGTGCTCCTCCAAAGTAAAGACAAATATTCTCCCAAAATTTTGTTGGCCCGGAGGCCTTCCTCTCTAGTTTTGATGATAATTAACTCATGTAGTTATGTTTACTAATAATCTTGTGATTTTAGTTTCAGATCATGTAACAAGATATTAGTTGGTGATTGCTTCAAAAAGAGGAGTTTGGAAGCCTTCACTTGGTGATTCCCGAGCCCGAGCGTCAAGATCTTGTTTAACACTCGTTGGAGTCAAGCTCGGTGGATGGAGTTTGGACCGAGTCGCCTTGAAGATGAAGATCGTCAAGAAGACTTAGGTATCCATAGTTTAGTGTGTTTAGATCCATATTGTAAAGCTTAGCATAGTTGATATGCTCAAGTGCACAATACACACACATTTTGGTTTTGATATTGGTTTTCATGATAGATTGATCAAAACAAGTTTACTTTGTTTTTATGTATATTAGATGTGCTCTATATACATACATGCTTACATGACTTATACAAACTTATTTTGATATGTCTATTCATGTGTTTTAGGAAAAATCAGATTTCCTATTGAAAAATCCAAGTTTGATAAAATACAAGATTTGGTTTTTGGTAAAAATGATAAGACACAAAATAGTTCAAATTGCTTGATATTTGAGTTGAAACTTTTATCACATGTTTATATATCAATGCAAAATGGTAAAACTATTTTTGGGGATTTTTTATATATTTTACAAGATTTATTAAAATATGTTTAACTGTTTTTCTGACCCAGTTTCTGACCCAGATTGTGGCTGACAGGCCAGGTCGGTCGACCGCACGGTTGACCGCACCAAAGGCCGGTCGACCGTACGATCGACCGACGTGCACAGCCTTGTGCACGTCTGGCAGACACATGGGCCGGTCGACCGGTCGGTCGACCGGACCAGAGAGCTTTGCTCTCTGTATCTGGGCGGTCGACCGGGCGGTCGACCGGACCAGAGAGCTCTGCTCTCTGTATCTGGGCGATCAACAGGGCGGTCGACCGAGTTCCTCCAACGGTCATATTTATGACCGTTGGCGGTCGACCGCCAGCCTGTCAGGCTGCCAGATCAGCCTAACGGCTAGTTTTCTGTTTGGCCTATATAAACCCCATTTCTTTGGGATTTTGGCTAAGTTTTCAAGAGCTAAAATTTCTCTCCTTTTTTGGTGTTTAAAAGAAGTTTTCAAAAGAGTTTAAGTGCCAAAAAGATTCATCTATTTGTTTTTAAGTGTTTTGTTTATTTCAAAGAAATTAGGGTTTTGGGAATTAGTTTTGATCTAAAATTTCCATATCTATTTTGGTGTTTTCTCAAGAGAATTTCTTTGATCAAAACACTTTGTTTTCCACACTTGAGCTTATCCTCTATCCTATTCTATTTAGGATCTTTGTTTGTGGAAAAAGGAAAGAGGTTTGTGGTTGAAACATACCACTTGTTGTAAACCCTTGATTTCTTGTGTTGCTCCCTCTTTGGTAGAGGTTGAGGTTGTTGTATTGGGTTGGTGTTTGCTCCCTCTAGTGAGAGGTGGAGTTTGGTTTGTAACCCTCTTCGGTAGAGGTGTTGTTGGTTGTTTTGGCTACGGGCCTACCCCTCGGTTGTGAGGCGGTGTTTGAGAGAGGAGTTCGGTACTCCCTTGTTGTACAAATCCTCCTCGGTGGAGGTTCCCTCGGTGGGAGTCCTCGGTGGACAAGTTAGTGGATTAGAAATCCTTCTCGGTGAAGGTCGGGACGTAGAGCTAGGGGCTCGAACCTCGAAACATATCTTTGTGTTTGCGTTTGATCCATTGACTCTAACTCTCTCTCTCTTATTTGTGTTGTGCATTGCATCATATCATTCATATCTATTTGCCTGTGTTGTGCCTTGCATCTTTCATATTGTTATATATCCTTTATATGCTTGGCTTGTGTTTGTGTGCCTCACTTATACTTAACCACAAGAGCTTCATATAGCACCTCAACCCTTATCTAGGGGAATCAAGAGGAGTTAGTCCAGAGCCCTTCACGGGGAATTCGGCTACACTTGTTGGTTGTACTAAGTGTGTTGCAAATTAGTTTTAAGCTTCCGCATTTAGTTTCTAGATTAGCCATATCACCTATTCACCCCCCCCCCTCTAGGTGATTTCAATTGGTATCAGAGCCTACGCTCCTGATACTTAGGTTTAACAACCTAGGAGTGAGATCCTTGTTTGCTAATCTACATTTGCATTTGCTTGTTTGCACACATATAGTTTGCACCCATGGACTTCATGACCCCACCTATGTTTGACCCTTCCAACATTATTGTTTGGAAGACTAAGATGTCCGTTTACCTTCAAGCCCTAGGATATAAGGTTCACCTTGCCATTACCAAGGAATCCTACCTTAGTGATAGCAAGCATATAGAGGCAAATGCACAAGCCCTTGAGGCTATTAGAAGCACGCTTTCTAAAGAACATCTTATGCTTGTTTCTAATCTTGATTCCGCTTTTGCAGTGTGGAACAAGTTGACCACAACCACCACCTCCAAGCTTCAATTGCCAATT
Organism: Agave tequilana; assembly: GCA_038442645.1. NCBI lineage: Eukaryota > Viridiplantae > Streptophyta > Magnoliopsida > Asparagales > Asparagaceae > Agave > Agave tequilana. The sequence continues at coordinate 58,331 of JAVJIF010020780.1, read as the reverse complement.
CAACAAGAGGAGGAATCTAGTGGAGAATCCGAGTCTCAATGCCACATGGTCCAAGGGAATGACTCCCTTGAGGTACAATCGGAATCTCAACTAGATAATGATGATGCTAGTTCTTCATGTAATGATTTTGTTGATGCCCATGCCTTGAATGAAGAACTTTCAATAGTTTGTGAAAAATTAATTGAAAAATATAATGTTTTGAAAAAGAAAAGTCTAGGCCTTAACAATGAAAATAAAAATTTGATTTCTAGACTTGACATTGTTTTGCAAGAGAATGTTGAAATTTCTAATGAAAGGGATTCATTGAAATCTCAACTTAATCTTGTTTTAAAAGAAAATAAAATTTTAAAATCTAAAAATGATTGTGAAACACTTTTGAAGAAAAATGAAAATTTGTCTTCAAAAGTTGATTTTGTTTTAAAAGAGAATATTGCTTTGAAAAATAAAATAATTTCTACTTCAAATGATCTAGATGTTTGTTTAAAGAAAAATATTGTTTTACAAAATGAGATTGATTCCCATATTTGCCATGCTAGGGTAGTTCCATCTAGATCACCCATTGCATGTACCTCTTCTTCTAGGATTAATGATGATATTTGTTTATTAAAGAAGAGTGTTGATTGTTTGGGCTCCACTTTGAGCCAATGTGTAGTGGGTCATACACGATTGGAATCTTTGTTTTGAAAGAAACAAGTTCCATCTATTCAGGCACACCCATCACGGCATACACATGCTCCTCACGGACACCATCATCACTTGTATGCTCATGTGTACACTTGTACACATTGTGGACGTAAGGGCCACCTTGCTAAATTTTATTATGATCGTATACATGTTGAGAATTTAGCAAATAAATTTGTTTGGGTTAGAAATTGTACTAACCCCCATGGACCCAAAAGAGTATGGGTACCAAAGACCACCCCTATTGTTTATGATGTAGGTGTGGACTCTCGCATGAAGTGAGAGTAGCGGTACCTTGGAGTGGATGCGTTCCGTACCTAAAGGAAACATTTTGGATGCATCACTTTCAAGGGATGTTTGGTGGAGAGGACCACCATGTTTTGGAGACAAGGATAGTTGCCTTCTAGGTTTTGGTAACGATTCCTAGCTCCTAATTATTGTTTACATGCTTTTCATTTTATTCATTATTAGCATGTTTTGTCGTTTATTGATTATTATGATAATGCCATATTTATTCGACCCTTGACAGCATGTATAGCCTTTGAGACACCCATGTTTATTATTGACCATTATTTTAGTGTTCTCACCTTTGTTTTGTTATCATGTTTACATAGCTCTAATAACATGTGAATTTTCATAATGATCATGTTTATGTTTATCATGTTTTGATGCTTCATGATTTGATTACATGTTTAGATGTTAGTGAAAAGTCACCTAGAGGGGGGGGGTGAATAGGTGACAATGCTAATCAAAGGGCAAATTAAAAATTTAAAGCTACAACAATTACCAATCAAGATTCACAAGATGAATGCAAGCAAGTAAATATGACAATGATTATGATGAGCAAGAATAAGAGCAAGTATAGTAAAGTAAAGAGTGCAAGAAAGTAAACCATCGCAAACACAAGGATATGTTATCGAGGTTCGAGCACCCAGCTCTACTCCCCGCCTTCCCCAGAAGGATTCTAGCTACTTCCACTATCACAAAGAACAATTACAACCGGAGTACCCAACTCCACAATTACAATCACAAGAATCTCTGAGTAGTCACAAGACCACAAACTCTCTCTTTCAAAAATCTCTTCCCTTACAAAGGTCCTTAGAGAATAATGAGTAGAATTGAAGCTCTTTTGTGTGTAAAGGAAAAGAAATTGAAATCAGAGAAAATCTTTTGAAAACCCTTCAGAAAATTGAGAGAATTTAGCACAAAAACCAAGAACTTTTTAAAGCCTTAAACTTTGAAACTTTTGAATTTCTCTTGTAAAGATTGTTGTGCAAATCTCTCCCCAAACACCCCTATTTATAGGAGAGGGCTAGGGTTTAGGGATAAAACATAATTACTGATGTTTAGGAGGTAATCAGTTTAAAATATATTAATTAAACTAATTTTAAACACAAAAAGACAAAAATAAACAGCTCATTAAAAACTGCCCGTTACTGTTCAACGGCTAGATCGGTCGACCGGTGCGGTCGACCGCTAGTTCAAAATTATGACCGTTACAGGCATACGGTCGACCGCCCGGTCGACCGGAAAAACCAGAGAGCAAAAACTATTGTCCGGACCGCCCCGGTCGACCGACAGACATGCACACGGATACGTGCATCTGCCAGAACCTCGGTCGACTGGGACGGTCGACCGGTATAACCTGACACAGATTCGGTCGACCGGCCGGTCGACCGGAACTGGTCAAAAATCAGACTTAGAAGGAATTTAAGAAAAGATTAAGATTTTGATAAAAATACTTTTGAACAGGGATTAGTATAAAACATAAATATATATCTGTAGGCAAAATCTTGTATGCAAAATATTTTTGTATAAATTATAGGAAAACATTTTGGATTGAACATGTGCGCAAAAACGCGTGTGATAGAGCTTCAAACCTATCCACTATTCTTAACAAACTTCTAAACTATAAAACTAAAAATAAAGTATGCATAGCAATCTTCACAATCTTTGAGCCATGCTATCCTTGCTAGAGCCTTCTTCTTCTATGATCCTTCCTTGATGTGCAATATGCCTTCATAGCTTCATGAACCTAGAAGTTGTTACAATAGCAAGCAATGGCCTCCAAAATTGGTACAAACCTGAAACTCATCTTAACAAACTTATTAGTACCAAATAGCTCATATTTGGTTTGTCATCATCAAAACCAAAAACAAATGGAGAGTGTAACCTTTTGGGCCAACAATCTCCCCCTTTTGATGATGACAAAACTAATAGGCTATAAACAAAAATATAGGGGAGGAGAAAACTCCCCCTCAAATTGTGCTATATTATTTAAACTTAAAACACAAGAATTCATAGAAAAGATATCAAATGAAACCAAATTGAAACAATACCAATAGAAACAAAATACAAGATTTCTCAATTTCATAAAACACAAAACTCATATCAAAACTTATTAAAACCAAAACATATAAATTCATATGGAACCAAGACCAAATGAACTTATTTTTGTCCATGTAAACTTATTCTCCCCCTTTTTGTCATACATCAAAAAGGGTTATGAAAAACATGTCTATTCAATAATACAAACATTAAGTTCTCCACAAATAAACGAAAATCTAGCAAAATCAAGAGGTTTAGTGAAAATATCGGCTAGTTGTAAATCCGTGGAAACATAATCAATATCTATATCACCTTTCTCAAAATGATCTCTAAGAAAGTGATATCTAATCTCAATGTGCTTGGTCTTACTATGTTGATTTGCATTCTTAGTCATGTGTATAGTACTAGTATTATCACAAAATATTTTTATATGATCAAAGTGCAAATCAAAATCAAGGAGAGTATGTTTCATCCAAAGGACTTGTGCACAACAAGCCCCCGCGGCAACATACTCCGCCTCGGCGGTTGAGAGAGCTACGGAATTTTGCTTCCTAGAGGACCATGAAACAAGACAATTACCAAGAAATTGACATGTCCCACTAGTACTCTTTCTATCTACTCTACAACCCGCATAGTCGGCATCCGAATAACTAGTCATTGAAAAATCTCTAGTTTTCGGATACCAAAGACCCATTCCAATTGTGCCCTTAATATAACGAATAATGCGTTTTACCGCAATAAGATGAGACTCTTTAGGACACGATTGAAATCTAGCACAAAGACACACACTAAACATGATATCCGGCCTACTTGCCGTTAAATATAAAAGACTTCCTATCATGCTTCTATATAATTTAATATCAACATTTTTACCTTGATCGTCCTTATCAAGCTTGGTTGTAGTTGCCATTGGAGTGTTGCAAGCCTTTGATCCTTCAAGCCCAGACTTCTTTACTAGCTCCTTTGCGTACTTGGCTTGGTTAATGAAGGTTCCGTCTTGCAATTGCTTGATTTGGAGTCCAAGAAAGAAATTAAGCTCACCCATGGAAGACATTTCAAATTCTAGTTGCATTACCTTTTCAAACTCCTTGCACAAAAGCTCATTAGTAGATCCAAAAATTATATCATCAACATAAATTTGCACAATTAAAATATCATTATCAACATGCTTAGTAAAAAGAGTTGTGTCTACTTTGCCTTTAACAAAATCATTTGAAATGAGAAAACTAGAAAGCCTTTCATACCAAGCTCTTGGAGCTTGTTTCAATCCATACAAAGCTTTATCAAGTTTAAAAACAAAATCGGGATGAACATGATCAACAAAACCAGGAGGTTGAGCAACATAAACTTCTTCATTAATAAAACCATTTAAAAATGCACTTTTTACATCCATTTGAAAAAGTTTAAAATTTTTAAAACATGCAAAAGCTAGTGTCATCCGTATGGCTTCAAGCCATGCTACGGGTGCAAAGGTCTCCTCAAAGTCAATTCCTTCAACTTGAGTGTAACCTTGGGCCACTAACCTAGCTTTATTCCTAATGACATTTCCGGACTCATCCATCTTGTTTCTAAAGATCCACTTAGTACCAATTATTGGTCTATCGTGGGGCTTAGGAACAAGGTGCCAAACTTGGTTGCGCTCAAATTGATTGAGTTCCTCTTGCATGGCAAGCAACCAATATGCGTCCGTTTCGGCTTCGAGAATGCCTTTGGGTTCAAAATGAGAAATGAAAGCAAAGTTACCACATAGGTCATGGAGTTTGGAGCGCGTAGTGACTCCTCTAGATGCATCACCCAAGATGAGCTCCTTCGGATGATTTGTAGCGTATCTCCAAGCTTTAGGAAGCGGTTGAGAGCTTTCCTCTTTATCCTCTTGAACTTCACCAATTGAATCTAGCTTTTCTTCTTGAGCGGGTGAGTCCTTCAAGGATAGTCTCTCCATGTCTTCACCTAATGGTTCAATCTCTACAACATTCTCAACAACCACATTAGATTCTTCAAATTTAACATGCATGGATTCTTCAATGGTAAGTGTAGATCTATTAAACACTCTATATGCTTTGCTAGTAGAAGAATATCCAACAAAGATGGCTTCATAAGCCTTAGCATCAAATTTACCCAAATTATCCTTAGTATTTAAAACAAAACACTTGCATCCAAAAACTTTGAAATATGCAACATTTGGTTTTCTAGAATGATACATTTCAAAAGATGTTTTAGAAGAATTTTTGCATAAATAAATACGATTCGATATATAGCATGCGGTGTTTACGGCCTCGGCCCATAAATATTGAGGGAGGTCATACTCACTTATCATTGTCCTAGCCATCTCTTGAAGTGTTCTATTTTTTCTTTCTACAACTCCATTTTGTTGTGGAGTTCTAGGACAAGACATTTCATGCTTAATTCCTTTTTCATCACAATAAGTCATGAAGAGTTGGTTAACAAACTCACCACCTCTATCACTCCTTATTTCAAAATCGGAAAACCTTTTTCTTTTTCAACTCTTTTTCGAAAAATCTTAAAATGAGAAAAAGTTTGATCTTTATGTTGCAAAAGAAAACCCAAGTAAAACGGGAGAAATCATCAACCAAAACAAATGCAAATCTACTTCCATTTAAACTCTTAGTTTTAGTTGGTCCAAAAAGATCCATATGAATTAATTCTAAAGGCCTAGTTGACATGATATCCTTGATTGGTTTAAAGGAAGACTTGGTTTGTTTCCCAAGTTGGCACGCACCACAAATGCGGTCTTTCTCAAAATTCAAGCAAGGTATACCCTTCACCAATTCCTTTGAATTAATCCTAGAAATATGGTCAAAAGATGCATGTCCTAGTCTTCTATGCCAAAGCCAAGAATTTTCATCAAAAGCATTCAAGCATTTAGTAGAACAATCTAAATTAAGCATGTCAATAATATAAACATTATTATCACGAAAACCGGTAAGAATACAATCATTAGATTTAACATTAAAAATCTTGCAAGAGGAATCATCAAAAACAACTTTAAGTCCACGGTCACAAAGTTGACTAATGCTAAGCAAATTATGTTTTAAACCATCTACTAAAACAACATTCTCAATAATAGGAGATGCACCAATTTGAATGTTACCTATACCGATGATAGTTCCTTTAGAGTCATCCCCGAAGGTGACGGTGCCACCTTCCATGTACCTTGATAGGGTTGTGAAGTTGTTGATGTCCCATGTCATGTGTCTTGAACAACCACTATCAAGGTACCACCGCTCCCTACGTCTTGGAGCTTTGGTGTGTACCTACATCAAACAATTTAAGACTTGATTTTGGTACCCACATTTTCTTGGGTCCTCTAGGGTTAGTGTCATGAACCCAAACAAGATTATTTGTTCTATTTAGTTGATCATAGCAAAACTTAGCTAAATGTCCATTTTTACCACAATATGTGCATCTATACACTCTACCATATTTAAAAGCATAGTGAGTGTGTGATTTGTGAGCATGAGAAACTTTAGCATGAGTGGTGTGAGCATGAGAATTCTTAGCTTGTGAAGTGTTAGCATGTGAAGTGTGCTTTTTAGAAAACATGTTCTCAAGTTTCTTGGTATTAAAAGCACAATCAATTAAAACTTTTTCAAAATCATTCATTTTTGATTTAAAGGAAGAAATTTCTTTTTCATCAATAATAGGAGATTTTGCTTTACAAGAAACTTTGTAGGTATTAAATTCTTTTTGTATAGAAATGAGATTAGAAGAAATATTATCCTTTTCTTTAGAAACCATAGCAAGTTCATTCTTAAGAAAAGCAACTTCTTTTTGTAATTTTAAGCATTCAAGTTTCTTGTTATCATAAGTTTCAGAAAGTTCTACAAAAGCATGCACTAGAACTTCCTTACTTACATCATCATCTTCATCATCAAGGGATTGAGGGGTTACCTTGGGTGTGTTTGCCATGAAACACATATTAGCTTGATCCACCTCCTCTTCGGACTCGCTTTCCGAATCCACGTAGCTTTGTAAGCTTTCTTTTCCTCCGGCTTCTTTGGCTTGAAGGAGGAAGTCATTTTCTTCTTGAACTCCGGACAATCCGCCATGATATGTCCGGGTTTGCGGCAATTGTAGCATATGATCCTCCGCTCCTCTTTGCCTTCAAATTTTCTCCGGAAGTTGAGCTTGTTCTTCCGGTACATCCTCTTGACGTTGCGAACAAGTAGAGTAAGCTCCTCATCTTCTTCTTCGTCGTCTTCATCGTCATCATTGGTGGATGAAGTCTTGAAGGCTATGGATTTCTTCTTTGAAGTAGTGGCCTCTTCTCTTGCCTTCTTCTCCATCTCATGGGTCTTTAGGTTCCCAATGAGACTAATGAGGTCCATCTCGTCCTTGTCGTTCAACTCCTTCAAGGTGGTGGCCTTGATCTCCCATGATGAAGGAAGAGCCCGAATTACTTTCCGCATCTTTTGATCGTTGGAGATGTCATCACCTAAGGAAGAAAGACCATTAGTGATTTTAGTAAACCTTGTAGCCATACTATCAATAGACTCATCACAAGCATTTTAAATGACTCATATTGGGACCTCAAGAGATCTATCTTAGCTCTCTTGACTTGTGAAGTCCCCTCGTGTGTGACCAATAAGTGTTGCCAAATCTCATAGGCGGATTGGCAATGAATTACCCGTGTAAGGTCATCCTCATTCAAGGCGGTTAATAGGGAGTTTTGGGCCTTGGAGTTAGCCTCATATAGTTTAAAGTCAAGGTCGGTCCAAGTGCTCTCATCACCATCGGGTGCTTCATAGGGTTTGGTCAAGGACTTGGCTACTAAGCTACCCAAAGATTGCAAAAATATAGTCATCCTAACCTTCCAAATTGGGAAATTGAGTCCATCAAATTTAGGTGGGGATTTAATGTTGTCGGCCATGTTTACTAGTGATGAATGAATGAAATGAAAATGTTGATTAGCAAGTTTTAAGGATCTCTCTATGGATGTTAAGCCAAACCTAGAGTCCAAGCTCTGATACCAATTGAAAAGTCACCTAGAGGGGGGGTGAATAGGTGACAATGCTAATCAAAGGGCAAATTAAAAATTTAAAGCTACAACAATTACCAATCAAGATTCACAAGATGAATGCAAGCAAGTAAATATGACAATGATTATGATGAGCAAGAATAAGAGCAAGTATAGTAAAGTAAAGAGTGCAAGAAAGTAAACCAATCGCAAACACAAGGATATGTTATCGAGGTTCGAGCACCCAGCTCTACTCCCCGCCTTCCCCAGAAGGATTCTAGCTACTTCCACTATCACAAAGAACAATTACAACCGGAGTACCCAACTCCACAATTACAATCACAAGAATCTCTGAGTAGTCACAAGACCACAAACTCTCTCTTTCAAAATCTCTTTCCTTACAAAGGTCTTTAGAGAATAATGAGTAGAATTGAAGCTCTTTTGTGTGTAAAGGAAAAGAAATTGAAATCAGAGAAAATCTTTTGAAAACCCTTCAGAAAATTGAGAGAATTTAGCACAAAAACCAAGAACTTTTTAAAGCCTTAAACTTTGAAACTTTTGAATTTTCTCTTGTAAAGATTGTTGTGCAAATCTCTCCCCAAACACCCCTATTTATAGGAGAGGGCTAGGGTTTAGGGATAAAACATAATTACTGATGTTTAGGAGGTAATCAGTTTAAAATATATAATTAAACTAATTTTAAATACAAAAAGACAAAAATAAACAGTTCATTAAAAACTGCCCGTTACTGTTCAACGGCTAGATCGGTCGACCGGTGCGGTCGACCGCTAGTTCAAAATTATGACCGTTACAGGCATACGGTCGACCGCCCGGTCGACCGGAAAAACCAGAGAGCAAAACTATTGTCCGGTCGACCGCCCCGGTCGACCGACAGACATGCACACGGATACGTGCATCTGTCAGAACCTCGGTCGACTGGGACGGTCGACCGGTATAACCTGACACAGATTCGGTCGACCGGCCGGTCGACCGGAACTGGTCAAAAATCAAACTTAGAAGGAATTTAAGAAAAGATTAAGATTTTGATAAAAATACTTTTGAACAGGGATTAGTATAAAACATAAATATATATCTGTAGGCAAAATCTTGTATGCAAAATATTTTTTTGTATAAATTATAGGAAAACATTTTGGATTGAACATGTGCGCAAAACGCGTGTGATAGAGCTTCAAACCTATCCACTATTCTTAACAAACTTCTAAACTATAAAACTAAAAATAAAGTATGCATAGCAATCTTCACAATCTTTGAGCCATGCTATCCTTTGCTAGAGCCTTCTTCTTCTATGATCCTTCCTTGATGTGCAATATGCCTTCATAGCTTCATGAACCTAGAAGTTGTTGCAATAGCAAGCAATGGCCTCCAAAATTGGTACAAACCTGAAACTCATCTTAACAAACTTATTAGTACCAAATAGCTCATATTTGGTTTGTCATCATCAAACCAAAAACAAATGGAGAGTGTAACCTTTTGGGCCAACAGTTAGTTTTCACTAAAACTAGGTATATACTTGTGCATATAGTGGGCCACAAATAAATCTATATATGTTTGAGCTTGAATGCTTATTTGAACCCATTAGATGTGCTAGTATAGTCTAGTTTTGATGATTCATGCATTTTAAACTTGTATTCCCATTTTTGGATTGGTTTTATGAGTTTTCATTTCATGTATATGTTTATTTTGCCAAACTTTAAGATATACATGAAAAACACCAAGAGGGGTGTATGACCCGGAAAAGGAGAAGACAAGAATTGCCGTAAAAGTTTTCCTTGAATCAAATGAAAAGATTACAACAAAAACTGTTCCTTCCGGTTACAAGGGAGGGAGAATATTGAATCTTGAATTCCCCCTTTGTTTAATGCTAGGTTCTTCGTGTGGCGGTGGAGAGTGAATCTTGTTCTCCGTTGACCAGATGACCGTCCTTCTGGGATCTCCTCTTCGGCCGGTAGAAAGAGTGACACAGCTCTGTCTACCAAAACTCTAAAAGAGAAGGTAGGCGAAAGCTAGCTCGTACGCAGCGAACTTGCTGAAGAGTTGATCTGCTTCTTTTCTCTCTGTGTCGCCCTCTGTCTCTCTTCGTCCGATTGATTCTCTGATCTCCTCTCTCCCCGTCTGATTAATGCCTATCGCCGATCGCATAGCAAACGAGGCTATTTATAGAGGTCCCAGGGGTGAACGTGCTCCCTGAAAACGCTCCACAATGAGGGGCCACTTCCCCGCTACATGGGCGGTAACTAACCCACGTGCCTGCTAAAGACACGCCACGATGGGGGCTGATTTCCCTTACGTGTAGGCAGTGATTGGTCCCTTAACCAAGGCGGTTATAACTGAGACGCGGGTTTTAGACCTTCGCGTCTTGAGGCTGAGACGCGGGTGTCAGGCCGACGCGCCTTGATGCTGAGACGCGGGTGTCAGGCCGACGCGCCTTGATGCTGAGACGCGGGTGTCGAGCCAACGCGCCTTGATGCTGAGACGCGGGTGTCGAGCCAACGCGCCTTGATGCTGAGACGCGGGTGTCGAGCCAACGCGCCATGATGCTGAGACGCGGGTGTCGAGCCAACGCGCCTTGATGCTGAGACGCGGGTGTCGAGTCAACGCGCCTTGATGCTGAGACGCGGGTGTCGAGCCAACGCGCCTTGATGCTGAGACGCAGGTGATAGTCCCTCGCGTCTAGAGCTTGAAACTTTGCTTTTCAATGGCTTGTCCTCCAGTAACTTTTGGACAGCCTACAGAACCCCCTCCAAAGTTTTCGATATTCCGCAGTTAACTGGGACGGATTTCGAAATACTTTGGACTCTAGCTGAATTCACCTTCGTGACTGGACTGTTGGTGCTCCGGGTTTGATCTTATCTGGAGTTGGTCTTCGTGAGTGTACTGTTTGAACTCTTTGAAGCCACCAGAATTGATCATGTTGAGTGTCTAGATGCACAGTCTAAACCTCCCCGATTGCTTTTAGTCTGTCACGGGTGTGCTTTAAGCCAGGAGTGGTTGGTCGTCTGCTTGCGTCAGTGTACTGTTGAACTGATTTTACAGAAGCAGGAGGCCGAACGCAGGTTCTTTTCGAAAAGCCGAGATGGTACTGCTTTAAAGACGCGATTTCTGTAGGGTGCGTCCTTTGGCAATGGAAACGAGCCCGATCTTCCATGAGGCAGACGCGATGTTGGGCCCGCTGGGTTGGACGCGGACTTCTAGAGAGACGCGACTTTCCGAATGCATTTATGGAGATGCTGACGGGGCATGTCCATCGGAGAGGTGCGTCCCTTGGGTGCGAATCTGTGCCGTGTCATGATTACGCCGCCAGCTGGCCTGGGGAACCGGCAGGATTTCACCTTTTGGCGCGCGGACTTCCCGGTTCATTAACTGAACCGCGCCACGTGTCGAACGATGACTCGCTGTGGAGTCACGGCGCATGATCTTCTCTGTTCAAAAATGATTTGGTTCCACGCGTCAAGCGGTGACTCACTGCAGCGTCTATCGGGCCACACGCCGCGTATCTTCGCGAATCCTTGTGCCTATAAATAGCCACAGTTGGAGAGAGACCTCTTCTTCTCCGAGTATTTTATTTTAGGGTTTTAAGAAACAGAGTTCTTTTTTCCCTGTTCATTATCAGATTCTTGATTGACGATGGCACCCAAGACCAAGCCAACCGCATCTTCTTCACGGGCGACCGTCGACGAGGCCCGGAGGGGCGCTTCTTCTGCGCAGGACGCTGCTTTCCCAGGTATAATGCTTTTTAGGCGTGGATTTCACCATTAACGGAAGCTCATAGAACCCTAAGAATCTTTAACACAAAATATAACTCGTGTTTGATTCTCAGACGCGGTCTCAGACGCAGTCTTTGAGTTGATAACCGAGGCGCGGGTTTAGACCCTCGCGCCATTGGGTCCTGCATTTCGGATTCTTCACTTAGAATATTTCTAATTGTGAAGGGTTCAGACGCGGACTTGGTTTGCAGAACGCGGATTTGATCCTTGCGTTCTGTTTCATCAGCTGCCGATTTTGATGAATCTGGCACTTGAGTCCAAGCACTTAGAAATCTGGGGGTGTGAAAGGAAGGGAGTTACCCTCCTTAACTTCTGGCGGTTGTGGTGATGGAAGGGTTAAGGTGGATAACTCCCTTCTTTTCGCACTCCAGAAGTGACATCAAGGACATTCCATGACCTTCTGGTGGTGGAGACGCGGATCCTGCAGGTCTGGACACGGGTTTGATAATTCCTGCGTCCAGTATCTCTTCTGCGTTTGGACGCGGTTTCGCAGGTCTGGACGCGGATTTGATAATTCCTGCGTCCAGTATCTCTTCTGCGTTTGGACGCGGTTTTGCAGGTCAGGACGCGGATTTGATAATTCCTGCGTCCAGTATCTCTTCTGCGTCTGGACGCGGTTTTGCAGGTCTGGACGCGGATTTGATAATTCCTGCGTCCAGTATCTCTTCTGCGTCTGGACGCGGTTTTGCAGGTCTGGACGCGGATTTGATAATTCCTGCGTCCAGTATCTCTTCTGTGTCTGGGTTATGAACACTTAGCATTCTTATAAAGTATCTAACTAAGTGTCCTTTTCTTTTGCAGTGCCCCATCCTTCTGCCTCACTCGCCAAGACGCGCCACTTTGGACATGTAGGTGGTGCTGACCGGGACTTGACCTTTGTGCTACGAAGGACTGTCCCTGTGACTGCTGACCAGTCGCAGGATCGCAGGGAGAGGCTCTCTAATGTTGACATGAGAACTCTTCGGGTACTTATGACCGATGCAGCATTCACCACGGATGCTCACGTCAAGCTGGAGAAGCCTGCCTTCTTCTTCGGAGATCGTATCAACGATGGCGGCTATCGTGTGTATGACGGAACTTATAAATGGCTCCGTCAGATAAAGGGTGGAAGATTCTTTCTTCCGGACATGGAGAGGATGTTCCCGCTGTCCTACTTCCAGCACATGTCCGTCCCTCGGAAGATGGAATGGGACATTTCTCGATATGTCCCTGAGATTACTCTCGGCGATTTGGGTTCCCATAAAGTACACCGTCATGATAGCCATGACAGGTCGGTTCTCGGCCTATTCCCTGGGTCGCGCAAGTCTGAGGTTCCGGTTGGAGAGATACCACAACTTGGCACTACCTTCCTCAACGCGTTCATGGAAGCGGAGGGTGATTATCCGGTCGGGTTCCGTCCGCCCGGGTGGGTCCATTCCACGGAGAACTACTGGTGGGGCAGGATGGTGGGTTTCGTCCTCACCGATCTTGGGGATCTGCTAAAGCGTGTGGGACTGTACCCGGCGGTCAGGGCCGTACAGTGGGGTATCCCACCAGGCTCTCATGACTTCTTCGGGATCCTGGAGCGCTACAATCCTCTGACGGGGACATTCTTTACCCCGGTCGGAGAGATGGGCCTTGCACTGCACGAGCTACATGAGGTCTCGGGGCTGACAGCAGGGGACATTCCCTATGAGGAATATGTCCCGACCACTGAGGAGCTCCACCTCTTGAAGAAAGAGTTTCCTCGGGTGTACGAGACTTACTGGGAAGTGATGTGTCACTTCCACAGTTGCGGTCAGTTAACCGCCTGGAGGTCGCAGGGAGTCAAGCAACTGTCTTGGGCCAGCTACTTGTTTAACGGTGTCAACAAGAAAGACCATCCGATAACCCGACTGGTTCCCAGCTCCGACGAGGAAATTGAAGACAGGATCACCCAGGCTCCTGAAGGCTTCTACACCACGGTTTCGAACGAGGACGGTTTCGACCCTGACCTAGTTTTTGAAAGCTTCCACCATCAAGCCCGGACCCATATCTCCGATAGGGCACTATTGGCGGGCTTCTTGATGCTGTGGCTGAAGCGTTGTGTGGTGCCCACGCTGCCACATGAAGCTATTGTTGCTGACGTGGTGTACCCGGCAGTGCTCCTGGCTCATGGCAACCCTATAGCCCTTCTCCCGGCCGTGGTGGCTGGCATTCAGAGCGGGTTGCGGGCGCTAACCAAGAGTTTCTGCGAGGCGCCGAAAACTGTCGACTCCCACGGCAAGCCGTATGTTGACTCAGAGGGGAATCCGACGGTGAAGCGCCCGAACCCTCGGATCGAGCTGCCTTATACGTACCTCATGGCTTGGTACGTGATGCACTGCCCTTCTCTGATGACGGCGGTGCGTTGGAGGGAGAGTTCCGTCCCTTTTGTACAGCGGTTGGAGGATTCGAGCTGGCGTGATCTTTATATATATTATGTCCGGAAGCGACTTTCAGATTCTGCGAATTACCAGCTCAATCGCTGCTTCCCCGAGATCTCTGGTGCATCTTTCGGGGATCTATTTGCTGATTTCGCGGGCCCAGATGGCTTCACGAGGTTGTCCGCGGGAGTCTTCTGGTGGTTGATCAATATTCGGCCCGGATATGTGCTTTTCCGGCAAGGGACTTCATGCACGATCGAGCCGTATATGCCGAGTCGTTTTGCTCGACAGTTCGGCTACGATCAACTCTACGTCGGGAACCCCAATGCTCGACTCGCCTTCGAAGGGAACTTGTTCGAAGGTGCTCGGGCTTGGTACTACAGTGTGGCCGGAGGGACGGGAGCAACTTTCTGTCTACCTATCGAGGGGTCCAAGTGCCGTATGAGCTTCAGCTTCTGCACTTGGTATTTCCAAGCCATCCAGACATCAGACTTTGTTCCGGCGTCTTCATGTATTGAGAGCATCAATGCAAATCTCGAGGCAAGGTCAGAGTCTGGTAAACACTCGAAACTCACCGACCAGTACCTGAAGGCCCAGAAGGAGGTCGGGAGAAGATCGGGAAGGGAGCCACGAGGAATAAGGGCGGAGCCGCGACCAACAAGGGAGGAGCCGCAAGCAGCAAGGGCGGAGCCACGAGCAACAAAGACTCGACAGGTGGTAAGCAAGCGTCGTCAACGCTCTGCTTCAACTGCTGAACCTGCTCCCAAGAAGGTTCGGAGAGACTTGACAACCGAAGCCTCCCGATCCGAAGACATCCCTGCTGTCGTTGAGGTACCGAGGGAAGAAGACATAGCTGAAGAGGATGTTCATTTAGTCCGTGCCCCTAGGTCGAGCAGCAGAGACCGTAGGTCTGCGGAGGAAGGGGAGCTCGTTGACAGAGCCACCACCGCTGACGAGAATGAGCAGCTAGAGGTCGACATCATGAGTGGAGGAGATGTCGATATTCCGGGGATTTCAGTTCAACCCGGGTTTTTACTTGCTCATGAAGGGAGAGATGAGGCACAGCAACCTGGGTCGCCTTGTGTCTTCATCTCCAGTCCTCGGGCAGTTGACCCCAGTCCTACCACTGGGGTAATTGGTGGCAAGGCTCCGGCTGCAGAAGTCTCGCGCGTGGCACTATCGTCTTCCTCACTCTCAGGGGAAAGCGATTTTGAAGACGAGGTCGACTACGGCGATGAACCCGCTCTTCCTGATCCGAGTAAGTTCTCCCACATCTCAGAGGAAGAAATATACGGGGGTGAGCCATCAACGGTATCACAGCTGGCGATTATTCCCGCTGAAGGTACTCTTTTCACCTTTTGACTTAATTTCCCTTTTCATTTTGAAGAGGATGTTTTAACATTCTTCTTTTATGCTACAGGGTTGGCCGGGGACATTGAAGCTGTAATCTCCTCGCATATCGAGGAGACGGTAAAAGAGCTGACCCAGTCCGAAGGAGTCAAGGCTTCAGTTGCCGAGATAACTCCAGAGAGGGCAACTACTGAAATTGGGGAGCCTTCCATTTTGCTGGAAGAGGAGGCAACCCCTAAGGCTGGGGAAGAACCCACTCTGCAGGGTGAAGAGGTTACTATTGAAGCCAGGGAGACTTCCACTCCGCAGGATTCGCCTAAGGATTCGACATCTCTGGACCTCCCAGATGGTAAGGAAGTTCTGATCTTTTAAATGTTTCGCTT
This sequence comes from Agave tequilana, assembly GCA_038442645.1. Lineage (NCBI taxonomy): Eukaryota > Viridiplantae > Streptophyta > Magnoliopsida > Asparagales > Asparagaceae > Agave > Agave tequilana. The sequence continues at coordinate 42,442 of JAVJIF010020780.1, read as the reverse complement.
TTCTCCTTTGTGGCTAATGTCGCGATAACTTGCAGAGGGAACTGAGGGGGCTCAGGTGGAGAGTCCGACGGTTGGTACCCTTCCAAAAGGCCACACAGCTCAGGTCTCGGTTGAAGCTTCTGAGGAGGTTGCGCTTACTACTCCATCATTAGCTGTGGAGGTTCCTGCAGAGATAACACCTCCGGAAGCGCCAGTGGCCAGTCTCGCTCTTGCCGTATCGACGGTCAGCACGACTCTCGCGCAAAAAGAGCCGGCTTGCACCCCTTCCCTCATGATAGAAAGGGGGTCGGGGAGTACCTCGGGTGATGATACCATGGATTTCCTAACACGCAAAACGGTGCAGCAGTTCCTTGACGCGATGCGATCGTGCATCGATTTTATCCTGTCTGGGCGTAGCTCTTTTGACTTTGCCCAGACGTTTCATGGAAACATGGTCGGTAACATCGAATTAACCGGAGGTTCCTCGCTTGCCAAGTCGTGTATGCTGTTGGTGGAGCGATTGGGAAGTGACCTGAAAGAGCTGAAGTCTTTGGACAATGCTAGTTCTTCTCAAGAAGCCCAGGTCATCTTGACTAGGCTCCTAGCCACCCAGGAACAAGAGCGACAGGAGGTGGAAGCACAAGTTGCTGAAGAGGTCCGCAATCTCGAGCGTTCCCAAGCTGAATGTCAGAAACTGGCTGACGATTCAATGGAATCCGAGTTCATCCGGCAAAACGCAGAGATCGCCATTACCAATGCTCGGTCTGCCATCGCTAAGGCGGAAGCCATGATCGCGGATAATGAGAGGACGCTTGCCACCGTCCGGAAGAGGCTGGAGGAGCAACAAGCTGCGAAGGCACGAGCTGAAGAAAGCCAGACCATTCATTCCTCCAGGTTGGAATCTCTGCGAGCACAGTTGGCTGCAAAACCCTTTTTATCTGAAGAGGAGCTGCAGGTCCAAGCCATGATGGAGGCTGAGAAGGCACGTCAGCACGAGATGCATCGTCTCAGGGAGCGTATCCGTTCTTTGCCGGATCGAGACTTTTAGCCGTTTCCCTTCTTCCCCCATTTTTTTTTTAAAGAAGAGGACACTCTATTAGAGTGTTTGTATCCACTTTTACTATTTTCGATATAATAAAAGTTTTTGAAGTTTTTGTTCCATCTTCTTTATTTAGCTCAACTCCCTGATCACTGGCTGCGAATACTGAACTTAGGTAAGACTAAGTTCTTTCAATGAGACGCGGCGTCGACTCTTAGTCTTCTTGATGAGACGCGGCATTGATCCATAGAGTGAGACGCGGTCATCCGTCCATAGGAGCTTAGATAGAACTAAGTCCTCTTGATGAGACGCGGCGTCAATCACAGGGTGAGACGCGGTCATCATTCCATAGGAACTAAGTCCTTTTGATGAGACGCAGCGTCAATCACAGGGTGAGACGCGGTCATCATTCCATAGGAACTTAGATTTCACTAAGTCCTTTTGATGAGACGCGGCGTCAATCACAGAGTGAAACGCGAATTTGTCTTGCTGAGAAAGACGCAGATAGAGCAGACGCGAGGGACGCAGCATTGTTTGCTGAAGGGACGCGACGCAGACATTCTTCTGGAACGCGGGTGGATGTCTTTCACTCTGAAAGGGAGACGCGGATTCCTGGACGCGATCTTTACGCCTGCGTCTTGGTGCAACTCCCGAGGCATTACATGCAGCCTGATATAAAGTTTTTAGGAGATCTTTGAACGTCAAGTCTTTACTGTCGATTGGGAAACCGGGTCATCCGTTGTTTTCCAAGGCAGTTGTCCACGCGTCGGTTCTTTATTGAACTTAGACGTTAATGCGCTTTAATGCAAAACCGGCGCTGGCGGTTGGAGACCAGTGTCTGCGATGGTTCCCAAAGCGACGCTCCACGCGTCAGTCTCTCATTGGACTTTGGCAGTCGTGCGGCCACCAAGGCAACGGTTCCGATTAGCGCACCATTAATGACAGTTATTAGGGGCTGCCTATAAATAGGGCTAACCCTCTTCCTCTTTAACAATCCAGACCTTGGACTGTTCTTTCTTTGGTTTGCTCTGAGAAGTCTCGCCTCCTTCAAAGTCTCTAAAAGGGATCCTGTGTTCATGGATGAAGATGGCTCTGTGGATGAAGATGACCCAGGGCTTTTATGCTCCTGTTTGGTCTCTTCAAGAAAAAGCCTCTCTTGGATCATCTTGCTCGTCCGCGTTTGGATGCAGAGAGCCCAACTCTCGGTAGAGGCCTCTGCTGGTATGTCATCCCGACTTACCATGATGTCTTTAGTCCATCCAGGCCTGCACCTTGGCCCTTCTTAAGGAGATGTCACCATCTGAATGAAATCTTGGTGCATTCCTTTTCTGGAATTTGTGCCATTGATTTGAGCTTCCCTGAACGCGGGTATTGAAGTCCTTGGCACTTGACGCGGGCTTTGCTCATGAAGTTCGCGTTTTAAGGCCATTGACTTAGATGAATTCCAACTTGGGCTGAAGGGTCTCAGACCCGAATCTTGCAACTCTTGTTTACTCAACAACGAGATGGCAATTTTCGGCGTTTGAGTCTTTTTCGCGCCTTGTGCTTTTAGGCGCGGGCGCAAAATGAGACGCAGTTTTGATTCGCATCTGTCTCTGCTGACGCAGTAGTTTGGCTCACCGCGCGAGCTTATTCCCGCGTTTGCAATTCTCCATAATAGCCGCGTTTGTTACTTAGTATTCTTTAAAGTATACCAAGTTCCAGATTTGCTAACCCTCTTGTTTATCTTTGCAGGTAGGCTTGATTGTCCTTTTTCAGGTTCGCTGGGCCCCTGGAAGAATATTTCAGCCGGCGGACTTGTTCGATATTCGTCCACAAGGGAATATATTATGGTCCTCGTCGTCCACAAGGGAATATATTATATCCCTGACGAGGACTCGACCCTCGCCAAGGTCTCTTCAGATCCACTGCACCAGTCAAGCCTGCTGGCAAGAGATGGTCAGGGTAAGTATGGCGGTGAGGGGGCTACAGTGGATAAGGTGGCAGGTAGGATCCTCTTCCTCTCCCACCCCAGAAGTATCATAGAGGACTCCTCATGTCTGCTGGATGGTCTGCTGGGGAAAGAGATGTTCATAAATGAAGGGTTGCAGGACTTTCTGCTGCCACCAGACCTCAAGAACACCATTGCTCTTAGCTTAGTCAGCTAGGGCTCTTTCGATGTTTACATCATGCATCGTGGTGTAACCAGCTTCTATTGTAGCCACAAAACATCGCGCACTTGGAATCAGACGCGGCTTTAAGGAGTGAGTGCAACCTCTTAGAGAGAGAGAGGGACTTCTTTGTACTCCTTAACTGTAACACTCCATCTTATTGTAAGAGAGCGTTTTGACTGTAACACTCAATCTTATTGTATAAGAGAGCGTTTTTGTATCACTTTCATATGTTTGGAAATAAATAAAAGTGACACTTTTCTTTTTGCTTCTTTCGTTGTCTTGAACTCTTTGTCTTAGAATCATAGAAGCAAAGAATTTTTGACTTTGTCAAAATTATGATGGTAATTTTAACAAGTCAAATTTTGTGGAGAAAAGATCCTATTTCAGGAACTCTCATGATACTGTCAAAGGTGTAATATTAACTTGACAGAGATGAAATTTTTGATGGACCTGCCACTTTATAAGAAAAGTGACAAGTAGAATTAGTACCCCCAGGGAGGGTGAACTTTTATCAAGTGTTTGGGATTAACTTGATTGAGCTCAACTGGGGATTTGATGGAAACACTGTTGATGGTGTAGTATTAACCTAACAATGTTTTTAGGTAGACTTATTATTCTGTTGAAGAGAATAACAAGTGAGACTATACTCGTGGGGGGTCTAGGAAAGTTTGTTACCGTTAGAGGTGTGATATTAACTTAACGGGTTGAAAGTGGTCTTGTCAGAAGTGTAATGTTAACTTGACAAGGATGTGAGTCAGAGGTATGATATTAACTTAACTCAGAAGTGTCACTGTCATAGGTGTAATGTTTAACTTGACAGTGAGGGTAATGCTAGAGGTGTAATGTTGAACTTAACATTGGTCATCTCGGCTTGGATAAAGAAGTCGAGGAAAAGGTCAAAGCCATAGGTGTATTGTTGAACTTAGCAATGACTTGGATGCTAGAGGTGTGGTGTTAACTTAGCATCATCCATTTCAGCTTCGATATGGAAGTCTGAAGAAAAGTGACTGTCAGAGGTGTAATATTAAACCTGGCAGAAACTTGATTACTGTTTAGAGGTGTGGTGTTAAACTTTAACAGTAATTTGTCAGAGGTGTGATATTAACTTGACAAAGATTGCCTCATGATAAGAGCAATTTTGAGGACCTGTCATTCTATTGGTGAGAATTGACAAGTGAAAATTTGAAGTGCCAGAGGTGTAGTGTTAACTTGGCAAATTTGAAAATTTGGTACTCCGTGTAGAGTTGACAAACAAAATTTGTACTCGACAAGGAATATTGAAAAGTTTTCATTACCAGAGGTATAGTGTTAACTTAGTAATGGTTGTATTTTGTAGACCTACCATTCTGTGGATGAGAATTGGTAAGGGATTTTGGAGGAAAGAGTGGAGCCAAGTCCACTTTAGGATTTTTAGCAAACCCTCAGCTATCAACGGATTTGAGGTGCCTTTACCAACTACCGTTTGAGTTGGGCTAGCCATGCTATTCCCCTCAGCATGATGAGTTGTCGAAGACTTATGTTGGACTTAAAAGCCAACATTTTCCTCTATCCTTAGCCGTCGGAGGCGTCGGATCAAATGGGAACGTGTCCCTTAGGATTTTTAGCAAATCCTCAGCTGTCAACGGGTTTGAAGTGCCTTTACCAACTACCGTTTGAGTTGGGCTAGCCATGCTATTCCCCTCAGCATGATGAGTTGTCGAAGACTTATGTTGGGCTTAGGAGCCAACATTTTCCTCTATCCTTAGCCGTCAGAGGCGTTGGATATTAACGAAGAAGCTCTTCTTGTTTTGATCAGAGGTGTATTTTTAACTTGATCAGAGGAAGAATACCGTCTAAGGATAGTATTTCTTCAGGAACCTGCCATTGATCGGCATCATGAGTGTATCGCCATTTGAGGTTATGAGGCGATATGACCCATTTGAGTAGGCTGACTCTACTACAAATGGTCCTTCCCATTTGGGTTGGAATTTTCCTTTTGTCTTGTGCGTCATTACCATGGGTCTTCTGACGGCTAAGACAAGATCGCCTTTCTTGAAAGTTCGCATTTTAACTTTCTTGTTGAAGGCTTTGGTAATTCGAGCTTGGTAGAGCTCGATTTGCTGTTGGGCCTGTAGACACTTATCATCTAAGGCCTCCAGTTCTTGGAGTCGCTGTCGATGCTTCTCCTCGGTCGTCATCTCCGCTGTCAAGGCGACGCGTAGAGATGGAATTTGGATTTCCAGTGGGAGCACGGCTTCACACCCGTTATACCAAAGAAAATGGCGTAGCCTTAGTTAGGGTTCGCACCATTGTGCGATAAGCCCATAAGCATTCACCCAACTTGTCGTCCCAGTCTCGTTGACTTTTCGAGACGAACTTCTTGAGAAGCTTGCCAATAGTCTTGTTGAAAGCTTCTGCGAGGCCGTTAGCGACAGGATAGTATGCCGTTGAGGACACACTCTGGATTCTGAACTTGGCACAGAATCTCTGGAAAGCCTGGCTGATGAATTGGGGTCCATTGTCATGGACAATTCGCCGAGGTACACCGAAACGGTAAATAACGTGATGTTTCACGAATTTGATCACGTTCGACGACTTGACTTCCTTCAAGGGAATGGCCTCAGCCCATTTGGAGAAGTAATCGGTTATCGCCAGAATAAACCGATGTCCTTTTGATGATGGTGGGCTGATAGGACCAACCACGTCCATCCCCCACATTTCAAATGGCCAAGTAGAGGTCGTAGAGTGGAGGTACCCTGGTGCTTGATGGATGAAATCCCCATTTACTTGGCAAGCGTGACACCTTTTAGCATAGGTGACGGCGTCAGCAATCATCTTGGGCCAGTAGTAACCCAATCTTTGGAGTCGATGTGCCAGTTTTGGGCCAGGTTGATGGGCTCCACACATACCGTCGTGGGCTTCTCTCAATACCTCTTGTGCCTCTTTTGGTGAGAGGCAACGGAGTAAGACTCCGTCATGCGATCGACGATACAATGTTCGCGTAATCGCATTATAATAGAATTTGGGGGCTTTCCTTCGAATGGCAGCCGCCTCTTTGGTGTCTTCAGGCAGGATGTCGTATAAGACGTAGTCGATATAGGAGAATCGCCAGTCTTTAAGCTCTGGACCGGTTGATGCTTCAAGTGCTTCTTCGCGGTGACGACCTCCCGTTAACTCCTGATAATCCTCGAGAGCATTTCTCGGGCAGTACAGGTCGTGGCTGTAGACGAATATCTTCTCCATTGCTCCAGCTGGAAGAGCTAAGGAGGCAGCAAGGGATGCGAGTGCATCTGCGTGCGCATTTTGCCTGCGCGGTACATGGTCGATGTAGAAGCTTGTAAATCCCTCGGCCATGCGGATAGTTGCGTTGTGGTAGGGTACTAAGTCTTCATGTCTGACTTCGTACTCCCCGCGAACTTGGCTGACGATGAGTTTGGAGTCGTCGTATGCCTCGAGATTTTTAACGCCAATCTCATCGGCGAATTGCATCCCAATCAAAAGAGCGTTGTACTCCGCCACGTTGTTGGAACAAGGCTCGGTCAGTGAGACAGCTCGGGGAATCACATAATTTTGTGGGGAGACGAGTACCACTCCTACCCCCGCTACTACGTGTCCTTTTGGGCTTGTTCTTGATGCACCATCGAAGAAAAGTTGCCACACTTGTCCTTCGAACGACGTCTGAGTCAGACAGACTTCGGCGACCTCGTCTGGGAGATCCTCGTAGAGTTTGGCTGCTGTTGGATCTGGGTGTTCAGCTAAGAAGTCCGCCACCGCTTGTCCTTTAATAGCCTTTTGTGGCAGAAAATGCATCTCATATTGTGATAGCAATATGGCCCATTTTGCCAATCGGCCATTTAGCGATGAAGGTTTAGTCATAAGTAACCTCAGGGGGTTGACTTTTGATATGACGTTTATAGTTTGGCCCACCAGATAGTGTCGCATTTTCTGGATAGCGAACACCAGTGCCAAACATTCCTTCTCGATCGGGTTATACCGATGTTCGGCTCCGATCATTGTTCTACTCAGATAGTAGATTGCTTGCTCACATCCCTGATCGTCATTCTGAGCTAGTAGAGCTCCCAAAGAATGATCCATTGCTCGGACGTACACCAGAAACGGCTTTCCGGATACTGGAGCTGCAAGGACTGGTGGTTGGGTGAGGTATTGCTTGATTTCCTCGAATGCTTGTTGACAAGCGTCGTCCCAAATGAACGAGACACCCTTCTTCATCAGCTTAGCGAAGGGTTGGCATCTTCCGGAAAGGTTTGAGATGAACCTGCGGATGTACGCCAATCGTCCTTGTAATCCCCTGAGCTCCTTGAGGCTTCTCGGGGGTTGCATCTCCTGGATAGCGCGGATCTTTTCCGGGTCCAAATGGATTCCTGTGGAAGTTACAACAAATCCTAGGAATTTGCCACTGGCCACCCCCAGGAAGGACTTTGTGGGATTCATCTTCAATTGATGAGCCCGCATGATGTTGAAGACCACCTTCAGGTCCGCTATGTGATCACCTTTAGTGCGGCTTTTTACCGCGATGTCATCAACATAACATTCCACCGTTTTGCGTATTTGCTGATGGAAAATGGCGTTCATGGCCCTTTGGTATGTTACCCCTGCATTTTTCAGTCCGAAAGGCATGACGGTGTAGCAATATACTCCTAGAGGTGTTCTGAAGGAGGTATGCTTTTCGTCATCAGGATACATTTTGATTTGATTGTATCCTGAGAATCCGTCCATGAAGGACATTCGTTCGAATCCACAAGTATTGTCAATCATGACATCTGTGATTGGCAATGGGAATTCGTCCTTGGGGCAGGCCTCGTTTAGATCGCAGAAGTCGATGCAGATCCGGATCTTCCCGTTCTTCTTGGAGACGGGGACGATGTTGGCTACCCAGTCGGGATGTTGTTCTTCCCTGACGAAGCCAGAATCAATAAGTTTTCTGACTTCTGATTGAATTGCCTCCATTATTTCTGGACGAAACAGTCGCTGCTGTTGTTTGACAGGCTTTACGTCCGGATTGATGTTGAGACGGTGCATAGCCACCTGAGGATCGAGTCCTGGCATGTCCTCATAATTCCAGGCGAAGACGTCTATATACTCTTGTACAAGAGATATTAGATCCTCTTTCTCCGGAGGTGACAGGCCGTCACTTATGAAGATGGGCTTAGGGTCAGCCTCATCTCCTAGGTTGATCTGAACAACCTTGTCTTCTGTGGGTGGCTCGCGCTGTTCAAAGCGAGTGTCCCAAAGAGCATTTAAATGTTTGATCCAAGGATCTGTATCAGATTGGATCATTTCTTCATCTCCGTCTTCCAGGTGGCTTGTTGAAGCTATGTTCACTGAAAGTTCCTTGAAGATGTTGCCGACACTGACATCTGACTCCCAAGATGATGTGTCTGAAGAATAATCGTTGCTCGACGATTCTTGAGAATCGGAGGCTGATGGGACCGGAGTTGATACATAGCCCAACCCCCGGCGCGTCCGATGATAATAATCGGGGGCCTTCCCTTTCGGCACAAAGGATCGAAGCGTTCTCCTTCCTTTGCCGAAGTTCAACCCGGGTCTGTTGGTTAGATCGTACCCCATGCACTTCATCTTCCTCGGGCTCGGTGTCAGCTTCGTTACCAGAGTCTGGCTCCTCTGGTTGCGGGACTTCATTCGTTTCCACCGGATCTTGGTACAGCAAAGAGTCGGTGAAATAATTCTCGACCCCTTTGAACGGATACCTTTCGGCAATCAACGTCTGCACCTTTCCACTCCCGTCAATGTATTTCATGACTTGGTGGAGAGTGGAGGGAACGATGGAGTTGCGGTGAATCCACGGTCGTCCCAGCAATAGATTGTAGGAAGTGTCAGCGTCGATGATGTAGCATGTCACTTCCGACTTGAGGCTTCCAATCTGACATCTGAGCTTGATTTTCCCATCGGACGGGTCTGGTTGGCATTGAACCCATAGATAGTTGTCTGAGTAGGGCTCAAACGATGAGTAGGAATGCCCAGATGTTGCATGACCCGGCGAGGCATGATGCTCAACGCGGACCCTGGATCTACCTGAATGCGGTTCACCTCAGACGATCCAATATACCCTGTGAAATATAGGGGTCGATCATGCTTCCCTTTAACCTGCATATCATCACCCATGAAGGTGATGCAGGGGGCATTCTGGGAGGTGTGGAGGCAATCCTCTACATTTTCCTCCTTCGGCACCTGGGTCATAAAGACCTCAGCATTTGCCAGGGCTTCTTGCAGACGCTTCCCTGGTAGACTTTGATAGTCTAAGAAGTTTATACAAGGTAATGCGTGCCGGAATGTTGGCCAACTGAGCCAGGACATCAAAGCGGTAAGGTGCTGTAGATCCTTCCGCGATACCCTTTTGAAGGGCTCGAGAAAATCGAGTCTCCTTCTGCTTCTCCACAGGTGGCTTGGTGGAGGGCCTGACTGGCTCCGCAGTTGGTTTTGGAGGGGCTACTGCCGTCTTGTCGTACTGTTTCAAGTACGCCTGTCCTGAACGAGTTCCCGCCATTGGTTGGTTGGGCTCTGCGGCCAAGACTATCGTTTCCTCCTCTGAGTCGGTCAGTGAAGGGATATCAGTCTCCGCTTCTCGGGAAGAGGCGCATACACGTTGCAAGATGAGGCTTTTGCTTTGCCTTTGGATTTCCTGTTGGTTACAGTAGTCCATTGCTGTTCATTGACAAGGTCAGGGTGGACGCATATGATTTCTCCCTGAGGGGTGGGAACGGGTACCAAGCCTTTCTCTTGCTGCTGGTGAGGGTCTGTGTTGACTATTCTCAGTTCTCCTCTTGGAATAGGGATCACCCCCGCAGGCATTGGGGGTTGTCTTCCGAACTGGAGAGCTGACGTCACATTAGCCGTCACCTTCTTCTGCTCTGGTCGGAGCTTTAACACCTCCGCGTCAATCAGAGCTTGAAGGACGTCCTTGAAGACGTAGCAGCTTTTGGTAGGGTGCCCCAACATTCTGTGGTATAGACAGTAGTTGGGATTGTCGGTCTTGCCGACTTCCTCGGGGCGCCTAGCTTCAGGGAGCTTCAGTTGGTTGCTCTTGTTGAGTAGTTTAAAGAGTGAATCGACATGTTCCTCCTTGAAGGAATATTGCTTGTTGGCGCGAGGCTGACTTGAAGAGCCACTCGCCCTGCCTGATTGAGGTTTGGCGGGAGATTTGGTCTCCGTTGCCAAATTATCCTTCCGCTTTGTTTGGAGGGATGTGTCTGGCGCACGCCTTGTCGACCTTTCCGGCCTAGGCTTACCTTCCTCCGCTCTGACGCGGGCAACGATCTCCTCAGCCTGTTCACCTTGTTGGACTAATTGTTTCCAGGTGCGGCTTTCAGCAACTCCTATTTGAGTAAGGAGTGAGGTTTGGAGATTGTGGCGGCATGTTTCCACCAGGGTGGCCTGGGTCATACCGCTTGGACACCGGAGTGCCATGTTCCGAAATCTTTCCACGAAAGATTTGACGGACTCCCCTTTCCGCTGTTTGGTAGCCAAAAGGGTGGGCATCGTGACTTCGGAGTCATCTTCGAAGAAGCGTGTTAAGAACAGCTTCTCCAGATCGCCCCAGTTCTTGATAGAACCTTCTGGGAGCTTCATGAACCATTCAAAGGCCAACCCTTTCAGGGTGCCGATGAACAGACGCGCCAGGATAGCATCGTTGTCTACTACATTTCCGGTTTGGGATTTGAAGTAGTAGATGTGCTGGTTGGGTGACCCCTTCCCGTCGAATGCTTGGAGGGTTGGAGCCTTGAACTTAGGAGGGTATGGAACTAAGTCCCACTCAGCCGGATAGGGCCGGACCACTCCTACTTCTTGGAGGTCTTTTCGATTGGCAAGGGCCTCGAGGCGTCGCTCCAATTGACTCATTCTCTTAGCATGAGCCTTTCCCTGGTCTTGGTCGCCCTTTACCTGCGACGAGGATTTGGGCGAATCCGCAGCAGATCGCCGCCTGTCCTCAGAAGGTTCGGAAGATGAGCTTTCTCCCTCTCTCCTTTTGCCCTTTGACTTTTTAGAAGGAGACCTCCTTCTGTCTTCGAGCAGCTGTGCAATTGCCTGCTTGAGGGAGTTGATAGATTCCTGCTGAGAAAGAATCATATCCATTTGTGCCTTCTGGATCTGCTCTAAACGTCTAGCCGTCTCCTCAGGAGTGCCTGTCATGTAAGCGGAGGTCTCCTTCTCGACGGAAGAGTTCGAAGCCCTAGATTCCGCTACGGCGGAGTGAGAATCGTTCACTTCAACGCCGTGGGCTAAGGCATTATAGTCAATTGGGGGAATGGCCCCCGTCCGGGTGCGAGTGTGTCGATACACCCCTTCCGGTTCAGAGTCAGACTCGGACTCATCTGAGCTGACTGCAAGTTGTTTTTCCTTGCTCCTGCTTGTCATATTCGCAGTGAGCTCCGAGTTCTCAACGTCAGAGAAGGTTCTCCTTCTGTGGGAGCGTCTTCTTTTAGCTGACGGGGGAATCAGGGTCAGCTGTCTGATCAAAGACTGCTGGTTCACGCCTGACTCGCAATGGCATCCAGAGAGTATGGAGATAAGCCTTTGCAGCAGCATGACGAAGTGACCTGATTGGCACTTCTTTTCTTCGTTAAATAATCCCTCAAATCCATAGGAGGGGGATTGAAGAGGCTAGCCTCGCAACGTCGAAGACGGGAGGTATCCATGTGTTGCACAGCTTGGACGCAGGCTTCAGGGACGCGGTTCTCGCGACGCGGCTGTGTAACGCGCGTCTGGCGTCTCTGCTGAGATGAAATGCGAGTCTCGCGTTGCTGCCTGGTGCGTCTGGGCAAAGACACTTGAGAGAGAGTGGGGTGCTGGGCCCCACGCCTGTGGGCGCGTGCTTCTTGCATTTGACGAGACGCAGAAGCTTCGCCTTGGCGTTTTATAAGTTGGTCTTCAGAGGACCTGTAATACCCCGGTTCCGGAATACGTACTTAGTTGCGTATTCAGCTTTTCGATCGTATTTTTCGATTTACTTCCCATATTTGACCGATTTTAATTTCAAATATCATTTTCTAAAATATTAGATTTTATGAGAATTTCTGGAATTTTCTAGAATTTAAATGAATTTCTCCAAACCGGTGTCGACCAGTGCCGCTGATCGATTCCCGAATTTTTATCTTACAAACTGTTTAGAAATTCTAGAAGATTCTTTAGACATTTCTGCCTAGAATAATACCCCTTACTTAAATACTTTTTCTGAAGATTTTACGAATTTATGCAAATTCTGCCGGAGTCGGTAGAAGACTTCTTCCAGTATTTTTATTTCACAAACAGTTAGGAATTTCTAGAAAGTCCTTTAGATTTTATTTCTTAGAATCGTATTTCTTATCCATATACTTTTTCTGGGAATTTTATGAATTTATGAAAATTCTTTCGGAGTCGGTAGGTAACTGATTCCGGGATTTTTAGCTTTAAAACTATAAAGTATTTCTTCAAACGGATTTCACTATAGGTCATCATATATTATTATTGATTTTTGGTAAAATTTACGAGTCGTTCCGAGATACTTGAATTTCGGACGATTTCGGTATTTTCCGAAATGTTTTCCGCATTCTCGATTTAAACCCGGGAATCAGTATTTTCAATATTTTCATTTTTCAAATTTGAGAAAATATTTTCTCTTTTACAAATTCTTTTTCCTTTTCCTTTTTTCTTTTTCTTTCCTTCTTCCCTTTCACCAAATTCCCAAAATATCTTCTCCTCCAAAATATCCAAAATTCCACACCCTTCCTCATTAATGCCCCTCTTCCTCTCTCTTTCTCTCTCTTCCATGGCCGGCCACCATTGGCCAAGGGAGACACCCCTCACCTCCCCTTTTTACACAAAACCCCTCTCAAATTCTTTATTTGCATCTCCTTTACAAAAATCAAATCCTATATAAACTTTCCTTTACAATTCTTTTCTCTTTTCTTCACTTCACCAAGAGATTAGCCTTCACCATTTTCTTCTCCATCTCAAACCCTAACTCCAAAACACCACAAGGTCCTCATCTCCTTTTCAAGCAACGACTGCTTTTGGATTGTGATCGTCCGTAGTATCGCCGTGGAATCATTTGGTGATATTTATCGACACGATCTTTTCGGAACTCGTCAAGCCTCGATTTAACCGTTCAAAGTGAGTATCTTTACTCACCAAGACTAGACAACTTCCTTGTTTACTTGTGTTGATCTTTCATGTACACTTGTGCCATAAAAATCGTATTTTTAGCCCATCAAACAATCACCATAAAATCTGTTCTGTATCCTGTTTTCCCAGAATTAGTCGACTTGACCTAGAGACTAGTCGACTAACCCATTTGTTCTGAAACGTAACTTTTTCTGATTTCACAGTTTTAGTCGACTAAGCCATATTACCAGTCGACTAGACCCCCCTAGTCGACTACATTTTTAACCTAGTCGACTAATCTTTCCCTGGACCAGAAAACACCAACTCTCGGTTCCAGTCGACTCATCCAAATTAATAGTCGACTTAGGACCCCTAGTCGACTACCCATTTCCCCATAGTCGACTCCTGTATCCCGGATATAAATCCCAACTTTCTGTATCACAGTTTTAGTCAACCTAGCCCCTCTATTAGTCGATTTAGGTATCTGTTAGTCGACTACACATCTCACCCTAGTCGACTAACTTTCCTGAAACAGAAACCCAACTCTCTGTTTCCCAGTTTTAGTCGACTAATTCAGACTGTTAGTCGACTTAAGACCCCTATTAGTCGACTAATCTTTCCTCCTAGTCGACTAATTATGACTGTTTGACTTAGTTGATTCCGTTCTGAATTTGGTTCTTATTGTTGATACATGTGTGGTATATTATTCCTGTTCATGCTTCATAACTGGTATTACATGACATGTTACTTGATGAATCTTACCTCATATTACTTCATGACTTGTTATTGTACATTATCACCCCATAACTTGTTAAATAGTGAATATCACCACTTATCATGCCATCACTTGAACCAAGCATGATACACTTGACTTTTGTATAAAATGGACCAACTTACACATGGGTCGGGGGAAAACATGCGGATATCGATATGTGTTCGTGTTTACAGTGGTTTTTAGGAATGTTGTGCAACTCATGTTCCGGTCTGACCTGTGGGCCTCCAGGGGACCGAGGGGAGTGCTTGCTCCCTTTATTACTGGTACCATCCTGATAAGGGCATACATAAGTCCCTCCTGTTTGGCCTAGCGGCTGGCTTCCGTCACCAAGCAACGGAACAATCCTGGACCGTTATCCCGGGCATGTACGGGGTCCACTGTAAACATAGTTCGTCGATACAACCGCTGATTTCCAATAACCTCCTTGCTTTATTGGGATATGGATCTATGTGCTCTGGGACGCTGGGTCACATAGCTAGATATCACAGTAAGACAAGTAATAATAATAAGACGTTAATTGTAGATTATTGTATTATGATCTTATCTCCTCATGCTTCGTTTACGAGCTAGTAGACATTTATTTTACTGTTCTTGTTTTTCCTATTCGTACCACTTAGCCACTTGGTTATATTTTGTTTACTGTTATATGTCTTGATTCCTTGGATTTGCATATTCAGATTCTGAGACTTGGGACGAAGTGGAGCCATCCATAGAGGACCAAGCGTATCTGAGTGAGCAGGCTGATCATATCTAGTTCCCTCGTGCCAGACTCTTCCTTTTGGCTCACGAGTCTCCATCTCTTACGTGAGCATCTTGTGTATATCTTTGTATATGTTCTTTTGGACTTGGTTGAGAAAACAAAACACTTGTAAAGTGTAACAGTTACCATAACTTGTATAACTTTGTATTAGTACTTTTATAGTTGGCATATGAATATACCACGCTTTGTGTTGTACTCTGATTCTTGTTGTACTTTTATGCTTAGCGTATATACGTGGGGGCATTTTCTGACCTACGTATATACGTCGCAGTGACGTCCCCGTATCCGTGGAATCGGGGCGTTACAGGTTGGTATCAGAGCTTAGGCTCTCACACCTAAAAGTACAATCAAGTAGCAAATTACTGTAATTTGCTAATGCCAACTACAATGTACAAAGTTATTAGTCCTTCTTGATTCCGTCCTTGATTCATTCCTTCGTATCCTAAACTCCTTTCCATTGTTTCCAATTCCAGTTATCACTCGGAATGGAGAGACGATCGGGTCGTAACAATATCGGGCAAGTACCGAATGGACCCGTAGGAGGAGAGAATGCTGACATCCTAAAGGTCATTCAGACCATGATGGAAAACCAGCAGCAGCAGACCGAGCTCCTCAGGCAGGAGTTGGCAGCTCCTAAGGAGCAGAGGCCGGGAAATGTCTCGGACTTCAGAAGACTGCAGCCTACTATATTCACGGGGAGCGAGAAACCATTGGAGGCTGAGCAATGGTTGACGGACACTACAGATCTGCTGAACGCCGCCCGTGTTCCAAAGGAGAACCAAGTTGAGGTCGCCAAGATTCAGCTGAAAGACATAGCTCGAACTTGGTGGCTCACAGAGGAGGCTAGACTGGAGAAGCCCGTCACTTGGGACGCCTTCTCCAAGAGTTTTTACAGCCGATTCTTCCCTGCTACTGCTCAGAAAGATATGGAGGAGCAATTCATCAGACTCCAGCAGTGGAACAAGTCCGTGGACGAGTATGCCGCGGAGTTTCTTAGACTGAGTCGTTTTGCCCCGTACATGGTGACGGATGAAGAGAAGCGGGCAAGCAGATTTCAGCAGGGTCTGCAGATGGACATTCAGATGTTCCTAATGCCCCAGCAGCTGAAGACCTATGCAGAGGTTCTCACCATAGCTCGAGAAGTGGAGCGTGGGCTTGAGAAGAAGCAAGAGAACCAGATGAAGAACCAGGCCTTGAAGAGGCCGTTTGTACCAATGGGGAGAGGAGGCCCATACAGAGCAGCAAAGGTCTAGATGAGGCAACCTTTCAGGCCAGCTCCTTACCAGACGGCCCAACCTATTGCCTTCTGCAACTATTGTCAGAAACCAGGGCACACTCGACCAAATTGCCGGAGGGCAAATGGGCTGTGCTTGGTGTGTGGATCCAGAGACCATTCCATAGAGGCTTTTCCACACAGGAGAGTGGGGATAACCGGTCAAGCAGTGCCAGCACTTCAAGGACCGAATGGACAGAGGGTACTATCAGGGCCACTTGGGCAGAGGAACCAGGGACCGGTGATGAGGAGAGCTCTACCCCTTCCTCCACAGCATGTTGTTCGCCCAGTCCAGAGAGGAGGCAGGACTGCAGCAGGGCGTGGCAGAGGTCAGGCTTATACTCTGACAGCAGAGGAGGCTGAGGCTTCAGAGGAGGTGATAACAGGTAACATCAGAGTTCATTCAATACCTGTTCTCGCTCTCTTCGATTCAGGAGCATCCCACTGTTATATCTCAGAGAATTTTGTGGCTTTACATTCTATACCTGTTAGGTTATTAGACCACAAATGGGAGATAAGTACAGGAAATGGGGTAGTCATATCTTCTAGAGTTTGTACTGATTGTCCAGTAGAATTATGTGACAAGACTTTGGCCATAGATATGCTCGTACTAGACACCAAAGGGTACGACGTAATCTTAGGCATGACTTGGCTCAGTCAGTACTATGCAGTGATTGACTGTAGGGAGAGGAAGATTAATTTCAGAATTCCCCTTCAACCTGAATTCCAGTTTAGTGGAGAAGTGAAGTCCACTAGGGGAAAGACTCAGATGATTACTTCGGAGGTTCAGAAGCAGAAGGTACCGGTGTGGGATGAATTCCCAGAGGTGTTTGCTGAGATTTCAGGACTGCCACCGGAGAGGATGATTGAGTTCTCCATTGATACAGTTCCAGGAGCAGCTCCCATATCCAAGGCTCCATACAGGATGGCACCGACGGAGTTAGAGATTTTAAAGAAACAGCTGCAGGAGTACTCAGACAAGGGATTGATTAGGCCAAGCACTTCACCATGGGGAGCTCCAGTTCTATTGGCCAACAAGAAGGATGGTGGTAAGAGACTTTGTATTGATTATAGGGAATTGAACAAGGTCACCATCAAGAACAAGTATCCCTTACCCAGGATCGATGATCTATTTGATCAGCTTCATGGAGCCCGTGTGTTCTCTAAATTGGATTTACAGTCGGGTTACCATCAGCTAAGGGTGAAGAAGGAGGATATTCTGAAGACGGCATTCAGGACCCGTTATGGCCACTATGAGTTTCTAGTAATGCCTTTCGGAGTTACCAATGCCCCTGCAGTTTTCATGGACTTGATGAACCGAGTGTTCTCGCCCTACTTGGATCAGTTTGTTGTTGTTTTCATAGACGACATCTTGATCTATTCAAAGAATAACAAGGAGCATGCAGAACACTTGAGGATTGTGTTGCAGACTCTCCAGCAGGAGCAGCTTCATGCCAAGAGGAGCAAGTGTGATTTCTAGTTGGACAGTATAGCCTTTCTTGGGCACATTGTTTCAGCAGAAGGAATTTCAGTTGATCCTAGCAAAGTCCAGGCAGTGAAGGATTGTCCAGTTCCGAGGACGGTGACTGAGATTAAGAGTTTTCTTGGACTAGCCGGATATTACAGACGCTTTGTCCAGGATTTCTCTAGGATTGCAGCCCCGTTAACCAGGCTCACCAGAAAAGGAGAAAGGTACATATGGACTGAGGAATGTGATGCAGCATTTGAGCAGTTAAAGCAGAGACTCATTTCAGCTCCAATCTTGAGGACTCCCTCAGGAAGAGGAGGGATGGTCATCTACAGTGATGCATCAGGAAAAGGCCTGGGATGTGTACTTATGCAACATGATCATGTTATAGCATATGCATCTAGGTAATTGAAGACTCATGAGCGGAATTACCCAACTCATGACTTGGAACTAGCAGCTGTGATCTTTGCCTTGAAGATTTGGAGGCATTATCTTCTGGGAGATAAGGTGTTGATATATACAGATCACAAGAGCCTCAAGTATATCTTCTCACAGAAAGAGTTGAACATGAGGCAGAGGCGGTGGCTGGAGCTTATGGCAGACTATGATATTGACTTGCAATATCATCCAGGCAAGGTCAATACAGTTCCAGATGCACTGAGCAGGATGCCAGAGAATAGAGTGCTTGTCCAGCTCACTCAGCAGAAAGAGTTGATTCAGGACTTCATCAGATTGGACTTGATGGTAGTTCGAGGAGGTGACAAGGCAGGACAGCTCATGACTTTGCAGATTCAGTCATCATTGATAGATGAGATCAAGGAAGCTCAGAAGGAAGATCCCAGATTACAGACATTCCGAGCTCAGGTAGAGACTGGATTGAGGACTGATATCTGTATTCATCCAGATGGTGCCTTGTATCTTGGTAGCAGGCTTTGTGTTCCCCAGGGAGAAGTTAGACAGAAGGTTTTGGCAGAAGCACACAGTTCAGCTTATTCTATACACCCAGGGGGAAACAAGATGTATCAGGACTTGAAGAAGCATTTCTGGTGGAATGCCATGAAGAGGGAGATAGCTCAGTTTGTAGCTAAGTGCCTGGTGTGCCAGCAGATAAAGATAGAGCACCAGAGATCAGCCGGACTTCTACATCCTTTACCGATACCAGAATGGAAGTGGGAGCACATCACTATGGATTTTGTCACGGCATTACCTCGTAGTCCCAAGGGTAATAATGCTGTGTGGGTAATCATTGATCGCCTCACCAAGTCAGCTCACTTCATACCATTCAGGGTGGGTCAGACAACAGAGGTTCTGGCAGACAAGTACATGAAGGAGATAGTTCGTCTGCATGGAGTTCCAGTGAGTATTGTTTCAGATAGAGATACCAGATTCAGATCTCATTTCTGGGAGAGTCTCCAAGAGAGTCTGGGAACTCGTCTGAAGTTCAGTACATCTTATCATCCTCAGACAGACGGACAATCAGAGAGGACCATCCAGATTCTCGAAGATATGCTTAGAGCCTGCATAATTGAGTTCAAGGGTTCATGGGAAGATCATCTTCACTTGGCTGAGTTTTCTTACAACAACAGCTATCAGGCCAGTATTAAGATGGCACCCTTTGAGGCTTTATATGGAAGGAAGTGCAGGTCACCGATTTGCTGGGATGAAGTCGGTGAGAGGAGACTATTGGGGCCCGAGATCCTGATTCAGACCACAGAGAAAGTCAGGATTATCAGAGATCATCTCAGGGCAGCTCAGAGCAGACAGAAGAGTTGGGCAGACACACGGAGGAGGCCATTGGAATTCCAGGTTGGAGATCATGTATTCTTGAGGATATCACCTACCAAGGGAATCATCCGGTTTGGTGTTCGTGGAAAGCTGAGTCCAAGATATATCGGCCCATTCGAGATTTTGGAGCGAGTGGGAGATGTGTCTTACAGATTGGCATTGCCGCCTTCTTTGGACGGAGTGCACAATGTTTTCCACGTATCTCAGTTGAGGAGGTATGTAAAGGATGATAGCCATATTCTGGATCACTCCGAACTAGAGCTACAGCCAGATTTATCATATCAGGAGCAGCCGATGGCCATATTGGATAGAAGTGTGAAGACACTGAAGAACAAAGCCATTCCTTTAGTGTTGGTGTCTTGGAACCGGCACGCGCCAGGAGAGGCCACTTGGGAACGAGAGGATGTTATCCGAGAGCGTTATCCTCAACTCTTCGCATCTTGATTGGTAAGACTCTTTCCTTCTATTCTTCTCAACTGTTATTTTCCATCTTATCCTTCTCTATATCTGTTACCTTTCCTGTTACCTTTCACTTTACGAAATTTCGAGGACGAAATTTTTGTAAGGTGGGTGGATTGTAATACCCCGTTTCCGGAATACGTACTTAGTTGCGTATTCAGCTTTTCGATCGTATTTTTCGATTTACTTCCCATATTTGACCGATTTTAATTTCAAATATCATTTTCTAAAATA
Source organism: Agave tequilana (assembly GCA_038442645.1). Lineage (NCBI taxonomy): Eukaryota > Viridiplantae > Streptophyta > Magnoliopsida > Asparagales > Asparagaceae > Agave > Agave tequilana. Next base: position 22,419 of record JAVJIF010020780.1, on the reverse strand, counting down.
TTAGATTTTATGAGAATTTCTGGAATTTTCTAGAATTTAAATGAATTTCTCCAAACCGGTGTCGACCAGTGCCGCTGATCGATTCCCGAATTTTTATCTTACAAACTGTTTAGAAATTATAGAAGATTCTTTAGACATTTCTGCCTAGAATAATACCCCTTACTTAAATACTTTTTCTGAAGATTTTACGAATTTATGCAAATTCTGCCGGAGTCGGTAGAAGACTTCTTCCAGTATTTTTATTTCACAAACAGTTAGGAATTTCTAGAAAGTCCTTTAGATTTTATTTCTTAGAATCGTATTTCTTATCCATATACTTTTTCTGGGAATTTTATGAATTTATGAAAATTCTTTCGGAGTCGGTAGGTAACTGATTCCGGGATTTTTAGCTTTAAAACTATAAAGTATTTCTTCAAACGGATTTCACTATAGGTCATCATATATTATTATTGATTTTTGGTAAAATTTACGAGTCGTTCCGAGATACTTGAATTTCGGACGATTTCGGTATTTTCCGAAATGTTTTCCGCATTCTCGATTTAAACCCGGGAATCAGTATTTTCAATATTTTCATTTTTCAAATTTGAGAAAATATTTTCTCTTTTACAAATTCTTTTTCCTTTTCCTTTTTTCTTTTTCTTTCCTTCTTCCCTTTCACCAAATTCCCAAAATATCTTCTCCTCCAAATATCCAAAATTCCACACCCTTCCTCATTAATGCCCCTCTTCCTCTCTCTTTCTCTCTCTTCCATGGCCGGCCACCATTGGCCAAGGGAGACACCCCTCACCTCCCCTTTTTACACAAAACCCCTCTCAAATTCTTTATTTGCATCTCCTTTACAAAAATCAAATCCTATATAAACTTTCCTTTACAATTCTTTTCTCTTTTCTTCACTTCACCAAGAGATTAGCCTTCACCATTTTCTTCTCCATCTCAAACCCTAACTCCAAAACACCACAAGGTCCTCATCTCCTTTTCAAGCAACGACTGCTTTTGGATTGTGATCGTCCGTAGTATCGCCGTGGAATCATTTGGTGATATTTATCGACACGATCTTTTCGGAACTCGTCAAGCCTCGATTTAACCGTTCAAAGTGAGTATCTTTACTCACCAAGACTAGACAACTTCCTTGTTTACTTGTGTTGATCTTTCATGTACACTTGTGCCATAAAAATCGTATTTTTAGCCCATCAAACAATCACCATAAAATCTGTTCTGTATCCTGTTTTCCCAGAATTAGTCGACTTGACCTAGAGACTAGTCGACTAACCCATTTGTTCTGAAACGTAACTTTTTCTGATTTCACAGTTTTAGTCGACTAAGCCATATTACCAGTCGACTAGACCCCCCTAGTCGACTACATTTTTAACCTAGTCGACTAATCTTTCCCTGGACCAGAAAACACCAACTCTCGGTTCCAGTCGACTCATCCAAATTAATAGTCGACTTAGGACCCCTAGTCGACTACCCATTTCCCCATAGTCGACTCCTGTATCCCGGATATAAATCCCAACTTTCTGTATCACAGTTTTAGTCAACCTAGCCCCTCTATTAGTCGATTTAGGTATCTGTTAGTCGACTACACATCTCACCCTAGTCGACTAACTTTCCTGAAACAGAAACCCAACTCTCTGTTTCCCAGTTTTAGTCGACTAATTCAGACTGTTAGTCGACTTAAGACCCCTATTAGTCGACTAATCTTTCCTCCTAGTCGACTAATTATGACTGTTTGACTTAGTTGATTCCGTTCTGAATTTGGTTCTTATTGTTGATACATGTGTGGTATATTATTCCTGTTCATGCTTCATAACTGGTATTACATGACATGTTACTTGATGAATCTTACCTCATATTACTTCATGACTTGTTATTGTACATTATCACCCCATAACTTGTTAAATAGTGAATATCACCACTTATCATGCCATCACTTGAACCAAGCATGATACACTTGACTTTTGTATAAAATGGACCAACTTACACATGGGTCGGGGGAAAACATGCGGATATCGATATGTGTTCGTGTTTACAGTGGTTTTTAGGAATGTTGTGCAACTCATGTTCCGGTCTGACCTGTGGGCCTCCAGGGGACCGAGGGGAGTGCTTGCTCCCTTTATTACTGGTACCATCCTGATAAGGGCATACATAAGTCCCTCCTGTTTGGCCTAGCGGCTGGCTTCCGTCACCAAGCAACGGAACAATCCTGGACCGTTATCCCGGGCATGTACGGGGTCCACTGTAAACATAGTTCGTCGATACAACCGCTGATTTCCAATAACCTCCTTGCTTTATTGGGATATGGATCTATGTGCTCTGGGACGCTGGGTCACATAGCTAGATATCACAGTAAGACAAGTAATAATAATAAGACGTTAATTGTAGATTATTGTATTATGATCTTATCTCCTCATGCTTCGTTTACGAGCTAGTAGACATTTATTTTACTGTTCTTGTTTTTCCTATTCGTACCACTTAGCCACTTGGTTATATTTTGTTTACTGTTATATGTCTTGATTCCTTGGATTTGCATATTCAGATTCTGAGACTTGGGACGAAGTGGAGCCATCCATAGAGGACCAAGCGTATCTGAGTGAGCAGGCTGATCATATCTAGTTCCCTCGTGCCAGACTCTTCCTTTTGGCTCACGAGTCTCCATCTCTTACGTGAGCATCTTGTGTATATCTTTGTATATGTTCTTTTGGACTTGGTTGTGAAAACAAAACACTTGTAAAGTGTAACAGTTATCATAACTTGTATAACTTTGTATTAGTACTTTTATAGTTGGCATATGAATATACCACGCTTTGTGTTGTACTCTGATTCTTGTTGTACTTTTATGCTTAGCGTATATACGTGGGGGCATTTTCTGACCTACGTATATACGTCGCAGTGACGTCCCCGTATCCGTGGAATCGGGGCGTTACAGGACCCAACTTGAGGAGTCACGCATTTGGGTCGCCAAACGCGGATTTCACGTACTGGACGTGCCGCGGGTAAAGCGCCAAATTGCATGTCGCGTTTAGCCTCAGTCGGACAACCAACGGTTCCAACTTGAAGTTGACGCGCACGTCTCCTCTGTCGACGCTCGGCGTTGCGGTTGCGTCGTGGAGGTGGAGAGTAACCAACGACGACCTGATGTTGATCACCAGAGAGTTTGACCATGCAGGTCTCCTGAGAGACGTTGACGCAGGTCTTCTGTGCGCCGGAGTTGGTCGCAACAGCAACTGTGCTTGGGATCACGCGGGCCTTCTGAGAGGCGTTGACGCGTGAACCTTGCTGGGCACAGTGGGCAGCAGCAGCGGCGCCCAAGAGAGCTTCAGGTCGGGCTTCGGGGCCATTCCCCGCCGAGACCCTGCGACAGACGCGGGTCTTTGGGCTCTTGGAGCCAGAAGAGAGAAACTCTTCATATTTCGCCTGGTCGAACTCGACAATGAGCGATTCGACCATCTTTCCATTACGGAGGACGTCATCCTGCGCCACGATCTGTTCAACAGTGACGAAAGTAGTCCCCAGCGGAGTCGCCATCTCTTGTATGACCCAGAAAAGGAGAAGACAAGAATTGCCGTAAAAGTTTTCCTTGAATCAAATGAAAAAGATTACAACAAAAACTGTTCCTTCCGGTTACAAGGGAGTGAGAATATTGAATCTTGAATTCCCCCTTTGTTTAATGCTGGGTTCTTCGTGTGGCGGTGGAGAGTGAATCTTGTTCTCCGTTGACCAGATGACCGTCCTTCTGGGATCTCCTCTTCGGCCGGTAGAAAGAGTGACACAGCTCTATCTACCAAAACTCTAAAAGAGAAGGTAGGCAAAAGCTAGCTCGTACGCAGCGAACTTGCTGAAGAGTTGATCTGCTTCTTTTCTCTCTGTGTCGCCCTCTGTCTCTCTTCGTCCGATTGATTCTCTGATCTCCTCTCTCCCCGTCTGATTAATGCCTATCGTCGATCGCATAGCAAACGAGGCTATTTATAGAGGTCCCAGGGGTGAACGTGCTCCCTGAAAACGCTCCACAATGAGGGGCCACTTCCCCGCTACATGGGCGGTAACTAACCCACGTGCCTGCTAAAGACACGCCACGATGGGGGTTGATTTCCCTTACGTGTAGGCAGTGATTGGTCCCTTAACCAAGGCGGTTATAACTGAGACGCGGGTTTTAGACCTTTGCGTCTTGAGGCTGAGACGCGGGTGTCTGGCCGACGCGCCTTGATGCTGAGACGCGGGTGTCAGGCCGACGCGCCTTGATGCTGAGACGCGGGTGTCGAGCCAACGCGCCTTGATGCTGAGACGCGGGTGTCGAGCCAACGCGCCTTGATGCTGAGACGCGGGTGTCGAGCCAACGCGCCATGATGCTGAGACGCGGGTGTCGAGCCAACGCGCCTTGATGCTGAGACGCGGGTGTCGAGCCAACGCGCCTTGATGCTGAGACGCGGGTGATAGTCCCTCGCGTCTAGAGCTTGAAACTTTGCTTTTCAATGGCTTGTCCTCCAGTAACTTTTGGACAGCCTACAAGGGGGGGTGAATAGGTCTAAGTGCTAATCAATAAACTAAATGCGCTAAATGCGGAAGCTTAAAAATAAATTTGCAACACACTTAGTACAACACACAAGTGTAGCCGAATTCCCCGTGAAGGGCTCTGGACTAACTCCTCTTGATTCCCTAGATATGGGTTGAGGTGCTATATGAAGCTCTTGTGGTTAAGTACAAGTGAGGCACACACAAGCAAGCCAAGCATATAAGAATGAGCAATGTGAAATAATGCAAGGCACAACACAAGTATGAATGATATGGCAATATGAATGAATGATGCTTTGCACAAAATAAAGAGAGAGAGTTTAGAGATAATGGATCAAACGCAAACACAATGATATGTTCCGAGATTCGAGCCCCTAGCTCTACGTCCCCGCCTTCACCGAGAAGGATTTCTAATCCACTATACTCCCACCGAGGGAACCTCCACCGAGGAGGATTTGTTACAACACTAGGAGTACCGAACTCCTCTCTCAAACACCGCCTCACAACCGAGGGGTAGGCCCGTAGCCAAACAACAACCAATCCACCTCACACTTGAGGGATACAAACCAAACTCCACCTCTCAATAGAGGGAGCAAACCAATCACCCGATCAACCTCTACCAAAGAGGGATACAACAAAAGCAAGGGTGTACAACTTGGTGGTATATTTCAACCACAAACCAATCTCTCTTTTTCTCTTTTCCACAAAACAAAGATCCTAATAGAATAGGATAGTATGATAGGCTCAAGTGTGGAAAACTAGGTGTTTGGAAAATACGAACTCAAAGAAAATACTTGGGAAAACTCTTGTAAAAGATAGAGAATGAAAATCAATACAAATATCCCAAATTCTTATTTTCTTTGATTTTCCCAAACCCTAAAACACAAGTAAGATTAGAAGTTTAAAGCCCAAAACACTTTTGAAATCTTTTAAAAACACTTCAGAAAACTGGAATTTTTGCTCTTCGAAATCTTAGCCAAAATCCCAAAGAAATGGGGTTTATATAGGCCAAACCCTGAAACTAGCCGTTAGGCTGATGTGGCTGCCTGACAGGCCTGGCGGTCGACCGCCCGGTCGACCGCCAACGGTCATAAATATGACCGTTGGGCAAACCCGGTCGACCGCCCGGTCGACCGAAATAAACAGAGAGCTCTACTCTCAGATCCGGTTAACCGCCCGGTCGACCGGCCCTTGTGCCAGCCAGACATGCACAAGGCTGTGCACGTCGGTCGACCGTTCGGTCGACCGGCTACTGGTTCGGTCGACCGTACGGTCGACCGTCCTAGCCTGTCAGGCACAGAACAGGGACAGAAAAACTGGGAAAAAATATTTTTGAAAAATCTTTTATCTTTTCTGAAAATTCCATAAAACTTGTTTTAACATTTTATATTGAAACACAAACTAGTGATAAAAATTTCAAGACATGTATCAATCATATCAATTCATTTTTGAGTCTTGCAAATTTTATCAAAAACAAAACTTGTATTTTATCAAACTTGGATTTTTCAAAAGGAAATCTGATTTTTCCTAAAACACATGAATAGACATGTCAAAATAAGTTTGTTTAACATATGAAGCATGTATGTATATTGAACACATCTAATATACATAAAAACTATTTAAACTTGTTTTGATCTACTATTCATGAAAACCAAATCCAAAACATAAATCTTGTGTGTGTTGTGCACTTGAGCATATCAACTATTCTAAGCTTTACACATGGATCTAAAACACACTAAACTAAACTAGGATACCTAAGTCTTCTTGATGATCTTCCATCTTCAAGCCGACTCGATCCCAAACGTGATCCACCGAGTGCAAAGGTATGATCTTGATGCTCGGGCACCGGAATCACCATGAAAAGCTTCTAAACTCCGTTGTTTAAGCTAATCACCAACTAATATCTTGTTACATGATCTGAGACTTAGAAACACAAGATTATTAGTAAACATAACTACATGAGTTAATCATCATCAAAACTAGAGAGGAAGGCCTCTGGGCCAACAATCTCCCCTTTTTTGATGATGACAAAACTCATGGAGTTATATATGCATGGATTAAAGTTAAACTTCAAAGAAGCTCCCCCTTAACTCATGCATAAACGAATAAACATAATATATATGCAATGAAGTCTTTTAAACATGAATGCATAAATATGCATAAACAATAAAAAGGCTCTAGATACCAATGCAATGTTCAAAAAATAAAACATGCTCTAGATACCAATTAACATTAAACTATATTAAACTTAATATATGCAAAAACATAAATATGCATATATCAAACTCAAAATCTTTCTCCCCCTTTTTGTCAATCATCAACAAAGGGGTAAAAACCAAAACAATAAATACAATGTCAATGAGGGGTAAAAATCTTTCTCCCCCTTTTGTCAATCTCCCCCTATTTGTCTAAAACAAAAACAAAGTCAATAAGGGGTGACTTTAAAAACACGATATCAATTGAAAATATGTCAAAGTAGCATCTTGATACCAATAGAAAGTAAACAAAGATCAATAAATGTTATATGCTATATACATTCATGAAGAGGAAGACGCTAAGTTAACTTCCCTACACACATGTATTACATGAAGAAGGGATGACAAGCCCTAACTCACATAACACATGATATGTAATGCATAAGAGGAGATGTGAAGCTCCCCCTACACACGTGTACCACATAAAGAAGAGTTGTCAAGCTCTTCAATATAAGATACACTCATCATGAATCTATATGTAGAAGAGATGTTAAGCTCTCCTTGCATATAGGCAATACAAATCAAAGCTTTTGAGTATTTTTCTTTAAACAAAATTTTGAGATTTCAATTTAAATTTTTCAAACAAACATCTTGATATCAAAAGAGAGTATTTTTCTTTTTAAGACATATGATATCAATTGAAATTATTTTCTATCATAAAGTAAAGGAATGGAATCTAAATACCAATTGAAAGATAAAATACGAGATTTTCTCCCCCTTTATGAAATACCAATAAAAACGATGTGTAGGCTTGAATTAAAATACCAATTGAAAACGAAATCAATTGAGACAAAGTTGAAGCTCAAGCTCTAGCATAAACAAACACATATATGTATGAAAAATTAATACCAATCGAAATTGATACTATTGGAAATGTAAGCATACATACATACAAACATATGAGTGTACAAAAAAATGTCAAAATTGATACCAATTGAAAGAATTCAATGATACCAATTGAAACAACAAAAATGATCAAGGTATAACTCATATAACTATCCACCCAATCATGGTTCAAGTTTTTAAATGATTTTCATTGTAAAGCATACATGAACATGATCGCCCATCCATCCGCCCGTAGACGGTAGGGGTTTTCAAAAATAGATTTGAAAAATTACTGTATGTTTGAAAACTCTACCAAATGAAGAATACGAACTAGTTATAAGAAAATTTGTAAACTAGTACGAAATCCTTCAAGTAAGGAATAAAACAAAATAATTTTTCATGAAATAAGAAATCCACATGATATCAAAAACACTCAAGTCAATTAAGCATAAATATAACTCATGAAAACAAACACATGAGTAATCAATAAATGTGAGTGTACAAATACAATGTGAAGATCATAATCATGAAAGATGGACAATAAGCTCAATATTCCTTGAAACATGAAAAACATGAAAATTATCAAAACTTATTTAATCTTCAAGGTATATGTATGTCCTATACAAACTAAGGTATACATACATATCCAAACACAACGAGTCCACAAAGATATATGCATTAAGGCACGTGGCTCAAAAGGATGTATATGTATAACAATAATTTGGATAAAATAGACATATACATGAAGTTTAAACATAAAAACATGAAACAAATCCAAAAATGGGAATACAAGTTTAAAATATATGAATCATCAAAACTAGACTATACTAGCACATCTAATGGGTTCAAATAAGCATTCAAGCTCAAACATATATAGATTTATTTGTGGCCCACTATATGCACAAATATATACCTAGTCTTAATGAAAACTAACATTTAAACATATATTCAAAGCATGAAGCATAAAACAAGACAAAAATCATCATGAAAAACAAAAACATGATTATTATGTAAATCCACATGTTATTAAACCTATGATAGACATGATAGCTAAACAAAGGTGAGAAAACTAAATATGGGTCCATATAAGCATGGGTGTCTCAAATACTATACATGTATGTCAAGGGTCTAATAATCATGGCATTAACATAATAATCTATAGACCACAAAACATGCTATAAATAATGAACATGGAAAGCATGTAAACAATAATAAGGAGTTAGGAATCGTTACCAAAACCTAGAAGGCAACTCTCCTAGTCTCCAAAAACATGGTGGTCCTCTCCACCAAACTTCCCTTGAAAGTGATGCATCCAAATAGTAATCTTTAGGCACGGAACGCATCCACTCCAAGGTACGGCAACTCTCACGTCTTGTGAGAGCCCACACCTACATTATAAACAGGAGGGGTGGTCTTTGGTACCCACATTCTATTGGGTTCATGGGGGTTAGTCCCTTCTCTAACCCAAACAAAATTCTTTGCTAAATTTGAAACATGTAATCTATCATAACAAAATTTAGCAAGGTGGCCCTTACGTCTACAATGTGTACATGTGTACACATGAGCATACATGTGAGGAGTGTGTCCGTGAGGAGCATGTGTATGCCGTATAGGGTGTGCATGAATAGATGGAACTTGTTTCTTTCGAAACAAAGTTTCCAAACGTGTATGACCCACTATACATTGGCTCAAAGTGGAGCCCAAACAATCTACACTCTTCTTAAGTATGGATATATCTTTTTCAATTAAAGAAGAGGTGGAACATGCAAGGGGTGATCTAGGTGAAACTACCCTAGCATGGCAAACATGTGAAACAATATCATTTTTCAAAGATTTATTTTTATTTAAACAAATTTCTAACTCTTTTGTAATGAAATCAATTTCTCTTTTCAAAGAGTCATTATCTCTTAAAACAAATTCAACTTTTGAAGATAAAACATCATTATTTTTCAAAATTGATTCACAATCATTTTAGATTTAAAAATTTATTTTCTTTAAGTGCAAGTTCTAATTGAGATCTCAATGAATCCCTTTCATTATAGACCTCAACCTTCTCTTGCAAAATCTTGTCAAGTTTAGAAGACAATTTTTCATTTTCTTTATTTAAAGCAAAGGTCTTCTTTTTCAACAAATTATATTTTTCTATTAATTTTTCACAAACAATGGATAGTTCTTCATTTAAAGCATGGGGATCAACAAAATCATTACAAGAACTATCATCATCATCATCTAAGTGGGTTTCCGAGTGTACCTCAAGGGAGTCATTCCCTTGGACCGTGTAGCATTGTTGTGGCTCGGATTCTCCACTAGATTCCTCCTCTTGTTGAATTGGCAATTGAAGCTCGGAGGTGGTGGTTGTGGTCAACTTGTTCCACACTGCAAAGGCGGAATCAATGTTAGAAACACGCATAAGATATTCTCTAGGAAGTGTGCTTCTTATGGCCTCAAGGGCTTGTGCATTGGCCCCTATATGAATGCGGTTACCAAGATAGCATTTCTTGGTAGCGGCAAGAAAAACATGCAAGCCTAGGGTCTTCAAATAGCAACTCATCATAACCTTCCAATCTCAAGTCTAGAAATATCAAACATAGGAGGGCTATCCATGAGAGCAAACTAAAATGTGTGCAAGCAAACAAATGTGCAAATGCAAATGTAGATTAGCTAAACAAGGATCTCACTCCTAGGATGTTAAGCCTAAGTATCAGGAGCGTAGGCTCTGATACCAATTGAAAAACACCTAGAGAGGGGTGAATAGGTGTAAGTGCTAATCAATAAACTAAATGTGCTAAATGCGGAAGCTTAAAAACAAATTTGCAACACACTTAGTACAACACACAAGTGTAGCCGAATTCCCCGTGAAGGGCTCTGGACTAACTCCTCATGATTCCCCTAGATATGGGTTGAGGTGCTATATGAAGCTCTTGTGGTTAAGTACAAGTGAGGCACACACAAGCAAGCCAAGCATATAAGAATGAGCAATGTGAAATAATGCAAGGCACAACACAAGTATGAATGATATGGCAATATGAATGAATGATGCTTTGCACAAAATAAAGAGAGAGAGAGAGAGAGAGAGAGAGAGAGAGAGAGAGAGTTTAAAGATAATGGATCAAACGCAAACACAATGATATGTTCCGAGGTTCGAGCCCCTAGCTCTACGTCCCCGCCTTCACCGAGAAGGATTTCTAATCCACTATACTCCCACCGAGGAGGATTAGTTACAACACTAGGAGTACCGAACTCCTCTCTCAAACACCGCCTCACAACCGAGGGGTACGCCCGTAGCCAAACAACAACAATCCACCTCACACTTGAGGGATACAAACCAAACTCCACCTCTCACTAGAGGGAGCAAACCAATCACCCGATCAACCTCTACCAAAGAGGGATACAACAAAAGCAAGGGTGTACAACTTGGTGGTATATTTCAACCACAAACCAATCTCTCTTTTTCTCTTTTCCACAAAACAAAGATCCTAATAGAATAGGATAGTATGATAGGCTCAAGTATGGAAAACTAGGTGTTTGCAAAATACGAACTCAAAGAAAATACTTGGGAAAACTCTTGTAAAAGATAGAGAATGAAAATCAATACAAATATCCCAAATTCCTATTTTTTGATTTTCCCAAACCCTAAAACACAAGTAAGATTGGAAGTTTAAAGCCCAAAACACTTTTGAAATCTTTTAAAAACACTTCAGAAAACTGGAATCTTTGCTCTTCGAAATCTTAGCCAAAATCCCAAAGAAATGGGGTTTATATAGGCCAAACCCTGAAACTAGCCGTTAGGCTGATGTGGCAGTCTGACAGGCCTGGCGGTCGACCGCCCGGTCGACCGCCAACGGTCATAAATATGACCGTTGGGCAAAACCAGTCGACCGCCCGGTCGACCGAAATAAACAGAGAGCTCTGCTCTCAGATCCGGTCGACCGCCCGGTCGACCGGCCCTTGTGCCAGCCAGACGTGCACAAGGCTGTGCACGCCGGTCGACCGGCTACTGGTTCGGTCGACCGCACGGTCGACCGTCCTAGCTTGTCAGGCACAGAACAGGGACAGAAAAACTGGGAAAAAATATTTTTGAAAAATCTTTTATCTTTTCAGAAAATTCCATAAAACTTGTTTTAAATATTTTATATTGAAACACAAACTAGTGATAAAAAATTCAAGAAATGTATCAATCATATCAATTCATTTTTGAGTCTTGCAAATTTTATCAAAAACAAAACTTGTATTTTATCAAACTTGGATTTTTCAAAAGGAAATCTGATTTTTCCTAAAACACATGAATAGACATATCAAAATAAGTTTGTTTAACATATGAAGCATGTATGTATATTGAACACATCTAATATACATAAAAATCATTTAAACTTGTTTTGATCTACTATTCATGAAAACCAAATCCAAAACATAAATCTGTGTGTGTTGTGCGCTTGAGCATATCAACTATTCTAAGCTTTACACATGGATCTAAAACACACTAAACTAAACTAGGATACCTAAGTCTTCTTGATGATCTTCCATCTTCAAGCCGACTCGATCCCAAACGTGATCCACCGAGTGCAAAGGTATGATCTTGATGCTCGGGCACCGAAATCACCATGAAAAGCTTCTAAACTCCTTGTTTAAGCTAATCACCAACTAATATCTTGTTACATGATCTGAGACTTAGAAACACAAGATTATTAGTAAACATAACTACATGAGTTAATCATCATCAAAACTAGAGAGGAAGGCCTCTGGGCCAACAATACATGTATACCCCTTGAGTCATTTGCTTTTCATGCAAATCTTTATTTATGGACTCAATTGTGTTTGGGGATATGTATGTATGCTTCTTGTATTGACAAATCATACATATACCTTGAAATGAAATTTGTTTTAATGAAAGTTTAGTTATTCATGTTTCATGTATTTATGTTTAAACTTCATGTATATGTCTATCTTGTCCAAACTATTAGATATACATGTATATCCCTTGAGCCACGTGCCTTCATGCATATATTTTTGTGGACTCGTTGTGTTTGGATATGTATGTATACTTTAGTTTGTACTAGACATACATATGCCTTGAAGATTAAATAGTTTTGATGATTTTCATGTTTTAAGGAATATTGAGCTTAATTGAATATTTTTATGATCATGTTCTTCACATTGTATTTGTACACTCACCTTCATGTTTACTCATGTTTTGTTTTCATGAGTCATATTTATGCTTCATTGGCTTAGAGTGTTGACTTTCTTGTGAATTTCATGTTTTATGAAAAATATTTTTGTTTTATTCCTTACTTGAAGGATTTCGTACTAGTTTACAAGTTTTTTCATTTAAACTAGTTCGTATTCTTCATTATGGTAGTGTTTTTCAAACATACAATATTTTCAAATCCATTTTTGAAACCCTTACTTTCTACGGGCGGATGGATGGGCGACCATGCTCATTTATGCTTTATATTGAAAATCATTTTAAACTTGAACATGATTGGGAGGATAGTTATATGATGTATACACTTGATCATTATTGTTGTTTCATTGGTATCATTGAAATTTTTTCAATTGGTATCAATTTTGACCCTTCTTGTATACTCATATATGTTTGTATGTATGTATGCTTTCAATTCCATAGTATCAATTTCGATTGGTATTAAATTTTTCATACATATATATTTTATGATGCTTAATCTTGTATGTTTTAAATGAATACATGTTTCAATTGATTAGTTTTCAATTGGTATCCTTAAACAAGCTTATGCATGTTTTTAGTTATTTTTTCATAAAGGGGGAGAAAACTCATATTTTAGTTTTTAATTGGTATTTTGTTCCCTTACTTTATGATAGAAAATAATAATTTCAATTGATATCATATGTTTAAAATGAACAATTATTTCATTTGGTATCAAGATTTGTTTTCATTTTTTAAATTGGTATCAAGAGGCACTTCATTGACATATTTTTTAATTGGTATCATGTTTAATGTCACCCCTTATTGACTTTGTTTTTATTTTAGACAAAAAGGAGGAGAACATTATTTTTATTGGTTTTTTACCCTTTTGTTGATTCTTTGTTTCGAACAAAATGGGGAGAAGAATTTATTGTTTTGGTTTTTACCCCTTTATTGATGATTGACAAAAAGGGGGAGAAGGATTTTAAGTTTTATATATGCATATTTATGGTTTTGCATATATTAAGTTTAATTTGTATCACATATTTATGGTTTTGCATATATTAAGTTTAATTGGTATCTAGAACATGTTTATTTGTTTTTGAAATTTTCATTGGAAAATTTCATCGGTATCTAGAGCCTTTTATTGTTTATGCATATCTATGCATGTTTCATGTTTCATATTCATTGCATATTTATGTTTATTTGTTTATGCATGAGTTAAGGGGAGCTTCGAGGAATCTTAACTTTAATCCATGCATATATAACTCCATGAGTTTTGTCATCATCAAAAAGGAGGAGATTGTTGGCCCGGAGGCCTTCCTCTCTAGTTTTGATGATGATTAACTCATGTAGTTATGTTTACTAATAATCTTGTGATTTTAGTTTCAGATCATGTAACAAGATATTAGTTGGTGATTGCTTCAAAAAGAGGAGTTTGGAAGCCTTCACTTGGTGATTCCCGAGCCCTAGCGTCAAGATCTTGTTTAGCACTCGTTGGAGTCAAGCTCGGTGGATGGAGTTTGGACCGAGTCGCCTTGAAGATGAAGATCGTCAAGAAGACTTAGGTATCCATAGTTTAGTGTGTTTAGATCCATATTGTAAAGCTTAGTATAGTTGATATGCTCAAGTGCACAATAAATACACGTTTTGGTTTTGATATTGGTTTTCATGAATAGATTGATCAAAACAAGTTTACTTTGTTTTTATGTATATTAGATGTGCTCTATATACATACATGCTTAAATGACTTATACAAACTTATTTTGATATGTCTATTCATGTGTTTTTAGGAAAAATCAGATTTCCTATTGAAAAATCTAAGTTTGATAAAATACAAGATTTGGTTTTTGGTAAAAATGATAAGACACAAAAATAGTTCAAATTGCTTGATATTTGAGTTGAAACTTTTATCACATGTTTATATATCAATGCAAAATGGTAAAACTATTTTTGGGAATTTTTTATATATTTTACAAGATTTATTAAAATATGTTTAACTATTTTTCTGACCCAGATTGTGGCTGACAGGCACGGTCGACCGCACCAAAGGCCGGTCGACCGTGCGGTCGACCGACGTGCACAGCCTTATGCACGTTTGGCAGACACATGGGCCGGTCGACCGGTCGGTCGACCGGGCGGTCGACCGGACCAGAGAGCTCTGCTCTCTGTATCTGGGCGGTCGACCGGGTTCCTCCAACGGTCATATTTATGACCGTTGGCGGTCGACCGGCCGGTCGACCACCAGCCTGTCAGGCTGCCAGATCAGCCTAACGGCTAGTTTTCTGTCTGGCCTATATAAACCCCATTTCTTTGAGATTTTGGCTAAGTTTTCAAGAGCTAAAATTTCTCTCCTTTCTTGGTGTTTAAAAGAAGTTTTCAAAAGAGTTTAAGTGCCAAAAAGATTCATCTATTTGTTTTTAAGTGTTTTGTTTATTTCAAAGAATTAGGGTTTTGGGAATTAGTTTTGATCTAAATTTCCATATCTATTTTGGTGTTTTCCCAAGAGAATTTCTTTGATCAAAACACTTTGTTTTCCACACTTGAGCTTATCCTCTATCCTATTCTATTTAGGATCTTTGTTTGTGGAGAAAGGAAAGAGGTTTGTGGTTGAAACATACCACTTGTTGTAAACCTTTGATTTCTTGTGTTGCTCCCTCTTTGGTAGAGGTTGAGGTTGTTGTATTATTGGGTTGGTTTTGCTCCCTCTAGTGAGAGGTGGAGTTTGGTTTGTAACCCTCTTCGGTAGAGGTGTTTGTTGATTGTTTGGCTACGGGCCTACCCCTCGGTTGTGAGGCGGTATTTGAGAGAGGAGTTCGGTACTCCCTTGTTGTACAAATCCTCCTCGGTGGAGGTTCCCTCGGTGGGAGTCCTCGGTGGACAAGTTAGTGGATTAGAAATCCTTCTCGGTGAAGGCGGGGACGTAGAGCTAAGGGCTCGAACCTCGAAATATATCTTTGTGTTTGCGTTTGATCCATTGACTCTAACTCTCTCTCTCTCTTATTTGTGTTGTGCATTGCATCATATCATTCATATCTATTTTCCTGTGTTGTGCCTTGCATCTTTCATATTGTTATATATCCTTTATATGCTTGGCTTGTGTTTGTGTGCCTCACTTATACTTAACCACAAGAGCTTCATATAGCACCTCAACCCTTATTTAGGTGAATCAAGAGGAGTTAGTCCAGAGCCCTTCACGGGGAATTCGGCTACACTTGTTGGTTGTACTAAGTGTGTTGCAAATTAGTTTTAAGCTTCCGCATTTAGTTTCTAGATTAGCCATATCACCTATTCACCCCCCTAGGTGATTTCAAATTTGTCTTAGTCCCGCTGCTGCTTCAATAATCTATGAAGGTACTTGTTAACTACGGTTCGACCGTACGGTGATTTGGTAGTGCTATCCAAATACCGTGAAGGAGTGTTGTATCTTGGGAGACCAGCGTCCAGTAACCCGTTAGCACCGTGCGGGGGACGTAATTGTCTTAAGGAGATTCGCTTTAATCATACCTCACTCCAAGCACTATATAAGTGAATTAATTTCTTTATACAGGGGTTTACTGATATTCAGTATATTGAGACTGACTTATACCAGTCTAATTGGTGTTTAACCAAGGAAGGTAATTGAAAGGTGGTTCTTTAATTAAAGAACGTTCTATTGAACGGAAAACCTCCCACCTGATATTAACCGACCTGGCCAATTAGATCGGTGATATTTTGGTGATATTGATTAGTTGTCAAATTAATCCTAGAACCCAACACCTGCAACTATTTATCCAAGGCAAATATTAATTTTATGGTTGCATATGATCAGTGAGAAATTCTGGATAAAAATAAGATTGACAAATTAACTCTAGAAGATGAGAATACATGAGAAAGAATCCCCGAAGACAAGTAGCTAGCATATATTTGATATTAAGCTAAGGTGAAATGAAGAAGAAAGGGTATCCCTATACTATAAGAGATTAGTAACTGTAATACAAAGGGAGTATAGTACATGGTGGTCTCATTTTAATTGATTATTAGTAATATATACTAATTGAGATCTATAAATGTAGCATGATAATAGAAAGTGAATGTAGCATGATAATAGAGAGGGAAGATTAAGATGACAGCACAACCAAAAAAAACAATGGCATACACTAAATTAATCAAAGAATATCCAAAAAAAGATAAAATATGTAGTGTTTATGCATGTTCCAATTTGCTCATAACTATGTAATACTCATGTAAGCAAAATGATGCATTTCATAGTGTCAATGTTTTCCTATTATCATCTTTCCTAGATAACTGTGTCATATAAATACATATCTGCATGAAATAAGTAATTTAGGTAACACTGAATCTTTAAGATAAGATTTGTCTTCTAGATTATTGAAAATTTTACCCCTATTTTCTTTTCAATTAAAACATGCAATAATTAAAACTTAGTATAAATCAAATTAAATGTGTATCAATTACTAAACATGTAACAAAATACAACAAAGAGTAAAATCACTGGCCTGGGAGATGTAATCGTGCGATACACTGCCCTAAAAGACAAATGGTTGGTCCTCTCATCTAGATGTCGAATTGTCCCCGTCAACTAGCGGTAAAAACTCCCCGAAATCACCAGCATCTGGGCTCGGACGCTAGCACCATGCCTTTGCTTAGATTCAGAATAGTTGCCCAAAAATAAAGGAAAGAGAAAAAAATTTTAATTTAGGCTGAAGTCCTTCTCATGAAGAGTAAGCCTCAAAAGAAATTTCAGAGATAAAGAAGAGAAAATGAGAACTGTGTGTTGAGAACTGAGTTAGGGTTCTAGTTGTAGCCTTATAACTCCCTATTGTTATACCAACTTCATCAGGAAATTCGAGCAGTTGAGAGATGTGCTCAACCGATTTGAATTCCGAGACTTGATCTATATTTTACTTAGTCAGAATAACTGAAAAGAAAGCTTTTCTCTTTGATTATGAAGTCAAAATTCCAACAATACTTTCTACACTCATCATATCGCCTCTGCATAATTGTACCTGCATATTTCAAATTTTCTACAAACTTATATTGGTAAATGGCCTATCTACTTATCAATCTACTAAAAAAATATTGAACGATGCTCTCTTTTCCTCTTCATGCGCGTTTCTTAGTTGATTAGTTTTTTTTAGTTACATGATCTATATGGCTAATTAGCTGGTACAGCTTAATTTGTGTAGTTTTTTTTCATATAAAAATACTTAAAAAATTACTTTTAGGTCCCAGAGAGTTTGACTTGTGTCAAAAACTCCTTGAAGAAACAAATCAGGTCAAAAAGCCTTTGACCAAGTTTCTTTTATTTGCAGGTCTCTGTCTCAATACATGACTTGGTGTATATTCGTATTGCCCATATTACCCTTACTTTAATTGACTCATGTGCTGTCATTTGTCCTTTAATTGGCCCTCATGATGTACTATGAATCTTTAATGATAGTTGCTTTAATTGTTATGTTACTTAATTCTCTTAAAGCAATTGTTGTGTTGTCCACTTCAATTATTATTTGTCCACTTCAAAAAAATTAGTTAACTTGATTAAAATATTTAAAAAATCATTTAAATATTTAAAAAATAAAAATAAATGAAAACAAAAAATAATTAATGACTTGTTTTATAAATCATTTAACATTTATTGTTTATAAAACAAAAATTAATTAACATATGTAATTTTATTTATTTATTCACTTATTTGTTTGTTTATCTTTTTTATTAATTTTCGGTATCAACTTCACACAATCGGGCGCATCACAAATCGATTGTTGATTCGCCTTGTCTTGTTCGTCCCATGATGCTTCTTTGCAATAGGTCTAATTTGTAGAGTCTCCTCCATTACTTGTACAAGACATAAGTTAGTACTAAAGTATAAACATTTTTAAAAATGTGGACATTTACTTGGAAACATCAGCATATACTCTGAAATGTGAATATATACTCTGAAATTTGGACATATATTCCTAAATGTAGACAAATATTCTAAAATATGGACATATACCTAAAAATGTGGACAAATGTCAAAAAAGTGAACAGAATCATACGAAGGTGGACAGAACATTGGAGAAATGATACATTTAGCTTTACCAAACGAGAATAGGATATAGCGTTGCAAGTACGACGATTGTGTTCATCTTTTTGCCTCTACTGCATACAATCGGCCGCATCACAAATTGATTATTAATTCATCTTGTTTTGTTCTTTCCACGACGCTTCTTCGGTACTGGAGGTCTTATTTGTAGAGTCTCCTCTGTTACCTGTACGAGACATAAGTTAGTACCAAATATAAATATTGGATAGTAATTGTTGGCCCAAAGGTCATTAGCCCTAAGTTTTGATGATTACAAACCATATGAATTTAGGAATTAACAAGATTGTTTTAAATGAGTTTCAGGTAAAAACATAGGTTGATTGACGGCTCCTACACAAGACTCACATTTGGAAGCCGCGAGGATTTAGATCCCAAAGTCTAGCACACTATAAGAGCTCAAGGATCAATCAAACAAATTGAGAAGACTATACAAGATTTGTATCTTTACATTTTCCATTTTAGTTAGGATTTATAGTCTATTTTGTCAAAACAGAGATGATAGAGGTTGATAACTTTGGGATTGTCACACACACACATTTGATATTGCTTCATGCTTACAAACAAAATTTTATTACAAATTTCTTATCAAGTTTCGGAAAAACAAAGTTTTGAAAATTCGTTTTTGAAAAATAAGTTTTTGGAAAAACCGTTTTTGTTTAGAAAAAGATTTTTATCAAATAAAGTTCAAATCATTTTGGTGTTGATCTATGATCACACCCTGGTCTTTATAAGCCCTAGAACTCTATTTTGTATATACCAATCTAAAGAATTTTTATCAAAATTTTTATCTTCAAAAAGCCCTTTCAAAATCTGTTTTTGGCCTAGTCCGGTCGACCTCACGGTCGACCGCTGGCAGAGCTGAACTGCTCTGTCAGTCGACCGGCGGTCGACCGACATGCACCATTGTGCATGTGTGCACCTCGGTCGACCGACCGGTCGACCAAGAGCAAGAGCAGTGCTCTCTGTTTTTCTCGGTCGACTGGCCCGGTCGACCGACAGAGAGTGGTCACTCTCTGTTTGGGCCTTCGTCGACCGGCCCAGTCGACCGCTTTCCCAATGGTCGGAAATCCGACCGTTGGCGGTCGACCAGCCGGTCGACCGACAGCAGTCAGAATCTGCTGACAGATTCCAACGGCTATTTTCTGCTTTGATTTTTGTTGGGATCTCCCCAACGAATCTCTTAGCCTCCTTAACCCAGTTTTCATCCCCTATAAATAGAGGGAGTGTTCTACAACTAAAACACAAGATTTACAAGAAAAAGATCAAAGTTTTTTTTTTAAAGTTTAGCCCTTTAGCAAAAAGTTTTCATTGAGCCAAATTTTCAATCCTTTTAGCTTGAAGCCTTCCTCTACTTCTCTTCTAGATTTGTGCACTACACAATCCTAAAAGTTTCATCTCTTATCTTGGTTGTAGGGTTGTGCAAGTGAGCCATTGTTTGTGGTCAAGTGTTGATCACTGTTTCTTCATATTGAGAAGTTGTAGAGGTTGCGGCCTCAAGCGAGCTAGTGAGCTCCTAGTTGGTGTTGCGGCACCGTGAGAGAGGACAAGTGTGTCCGAAGAGTTTCTAGTGAGAACTTGTATTGACGATCCTCCGGTGGGATCAGCTAGGGTGTAAATCCTTCATCGTGTTGAAGGCGGGGACGTAGAGTAGTGGCTCGAACCTCGAAACATTTCTTTTGTGTTTGCGATTGTCCCACTTATCTCTAAACTCTCTCTCTCTCTCTCTCTCTTTCCTTTACTGTACTATTATTTGTTTACTTCCTTGCAAGTTTATATATTGTTGTTGTTGATTATTAATTAGTTTTTAATCCGCATATATTTGCCACTTAGTATAGCCATCCCTATTCACCCCTCTCTAGGTGATTTCAATTGGTATCCGAGCCTAACTCTAGCATTTAGTTTAACCACCTTAGGGAGATCCTTATTATGGGCTATATCTATTTGTTGCATTTATTATTTGTTGTGCACTATACTTGTATTCATGGCATTATTGACTTTTCTAGCATCAAGTCCTCACCCAAATTTGATGGGTTGAACTTCCCCATTTGAAAGGTCAAAATGAACCTATTCCTAAAATCCCTAGGAGTTAGAGTTGCCAAGTCCATCACCAAAGAATTTATTGAACCTCTCACTGATGAGAGAACATGGTCCGAAAAAATCTCTAAGGACTATGAGGCCAATGCTAGAGCCCAATATGCACTCACTCAAGCATTAAATGAAGATGATCTTTCCCGCATCATAAATTATAAATCGGCTTATGAAGTTTAGAATGTGCTTATTGTTACTCATGAGGGGACGTCACAAGTCAAGAGATCTAAAATTGACTTGCTCCGTTCTCAATATGAGAATTTCTATATGCTTGATAATGAAGGCATAGATGATATACTCACTGGTTTCACCAAGATTACTAACGCCTTATCTTCTTTTGATGACAACATCGACAATGACCAAAAGATCCGGAAGGTCATTAGAGCTCTTCCCAAGTCTTGAGAAGTCAGGCAACCACCCTCGAAGAGCTAAATGATAAGGAGGAGATGGACTTCTCTGGCTTCATCAGCAATCTAAAAACCCATGAGATGGAGATGAAGGTAAGAGAAGAAAGGGAGGCACCAAAGAAGAAAGCTCTTACTTTCAAGGCGGCTCTATCCTCCTATGATGAAGAGGATTCATCAGAAGACTACGATGAGATTTTGCCTTGCTCATAAGGAAGTGGGCAAAATGTTCTATAAGAAAGGTAGACAAAGCACTTCCGAAGAGGAAGACCTCAAGGAAGATTTGAAAAGAAGAGAGAGGAACCGGGTCCATGTTTTCATTGCAAGAAGACGGGACACCTAATTGCTGATTACCCTCTCTACAAGCTACTACCCCAAACGGGCAAAAGAAGAAAAGGCGATGGTGGCCACATGGGATGACTCGGGTCAGAATCTGAAGAGGAGATCGATGCCGCTCACATGTGCTTCATGGTACATGGCGATGATGCTTCCAAGGTATGTCTAGAAAACTCTTTAGATGATGAGACTTAACCATGGATGAACTTGCACATTTTTTTGAAGAATTACAAAGTAGGTATGAAATATCACTTGCTCAAAATAAAAAATTGAAAAAGTATAATGATTCCCTAAAGAATAAATGTGAGCTTGTTTTAAAAGAGAAAAATGATTATCAATTCTTTTGAGAAAATGAAAAGGATTTTTGAAAAATACAAAACATCTTGTAAAGGAAAAAGCCCTATTTCTACTTGTAATAAAATGAATTTTTAGAAATCCAAAAATGTATTGAGTTTTGAATACAACTTTAAAGAAATGTGCTTTTGACATGACTAAATTTGCATCTATGTTTCCTAAAGGAAATCCCAAGGGAAACATACTCATCATCATGCATCTAACACACACAAACATGCACACACGCACAAGCGCATTTATGTATGGTAAAATTTATATATGTGTACATTGTGACCGCAAAGGCCATTTAGCTAAATTTTGTTATGCTAAGCTAAACTTGTCAATAAAAATGCTTGGGTTCAAGAAAACACTAACCTTATAGGACCCAAAAGATTTGGGTACCAAAAGACACGCCAAACTTGA